>CM055738.1:1639566-1667066 GCA_029465975.1 Dallia pectoralis | reverse complement strand
GGTCATCTGATCTGTTCACAGACACTGACACACAGACACCACAGACAGAATGACCGACCAGCAACAGACAAACGCACAAAGACTGACAGAGAGACACTACAGACAGATAACACAGACAGACAGACACTACAGACAGATAACACAGACAGACAGACACTACAGACAGATAACACAGACAGACAGACACTACAGACAGATAACACAGACAGACAGATGCTACAGACAGATAACACAGACAGACAGACACTACAGACAGATAACACAGACAGACAGATGCTACAGACAGATAACACAGACAGACACCACAGCTCATTATTATTCATAACTTCTGCATCACTGTGGGTGATGATTTGTAGGACAAGGTGATTGACAGGTTAGGGGTGGAGGGGGCTTGTGTAGTGACGTGTGTGTGTGTGTGTTTGTGGGGGGGGCGGGGGTTAGAGGGAGTGTGGGAAGAGAAACAGATGTTGCCTCCTGTATCCCGGCTCTGTCCAATCAGAACCTGTCTGTCAGACCGCCGCTTCAGCCTCTCAATCAATTAAAGTCCATTAATCTGCTAGACACTCAGACGTGATGGACACACACACATGCGCACACACGCACACACACACATGCACACACATGCACACACATGCGCACACACGCACACACACACAGCCGCCACAATAGACATGTAGTGCCTTGTTTTGGTGTTTAACGGTCAGAAATACATCAGGCTTCGATTCCACCTCCACCCCTCTATCTCACACCCCTCTATCTCACACCCTCACCCCTCTATCTCACACCCCTCTATCTCACACCCTCCACCCCTCTATCTCACACCCACACCCCTCTATCTCACACCCCTATATCTCACCACCTCCACCCCTCTATCTCACACCCCTCTATCTCACACCCCTCTATCTCACACCCTCCACCCCTCTATCTCACACCCTCACCCCTCCATCTCACACCCCTCTATCTCACACCCCTCTATCTCACACCCCTCTATCTCACACCCTCCACCCTTCTATCTCACACCCTCCACCCTTTCATCTCACACACACACACACAAACAATCAATTGAACACACACACAAACAAACAGGAGATTTGGAGATTATACCTGAGAATGCAAACATTTGACTTTCAACAAGCCTCATTTATTTTTTTCCCTTTGCGGTCCATTAGATATCCACTACACCCTGCTAACACTACACCCATTATATACAAACTACTTCCTCGTTTAGTCCATAATTTAAACACTGCTTTCTGCTTCCACCCATTAGATATTAACTTCCAGTTTACGTGCAGTAGATACACAGTGATTCCTGCTTATTTAGCGTTCCCCACACACATCCTGTTTCCTGTAATTACGACACAACATCCTGCTTCCTGTAATTACGACACTACATCCTGCTTCCTGTAATTACGACACTACATCCTGCTACCTGTAATTACGACACTACATCCTGCTTCCTGTAGTTACGACACTACATCCTGCTACCTGTAATTACGACACTACATCCTGCTACCTGTAATTACGACACAACATCCTGTTTCCTGTAATTACGACACTACATCCTGCTACCTGTAATTACGACACAACATCCTGCTTCCTGTAATTACGACACAACATCCTGCTACCTCTAATTACGACACTACATCCTGCTTCCTGTAATTACGACACTACATCCTGCTTCCTGTAATTACGACACTACATCCTGCTTCCTGTAATTACGACACTACATCCTGCTTCCTGTATTTACGACACAACATCCTGCTTCCTGTAATTACGACACTACATCCTGCTACCTGTAATTATGACACTACATCCTGCTACCTGTAATTACGACACTACATCCTGCTTCCTGTAATTACGACACTACATCCTGCTACCTGTAATTACGACACAACATCCTGCTTCCTGTAATTACGACACTACATCTGACACATCAACCTCATTATGACACGTCAGCCTCATTATGACACGTCAGCCTCATTATGACACGTCAGCCTCATTATGACATGTCAGCCTCATTATGACATGTCAGCCTCATTATGATACGTCAGCCTCATTATGACATGTCAGCCTCATTATGACATGTCAGCCTCATTATGACACATCAACCTCATTATGACACGTCAGCCTCATTATGACACGTCAGCCTCATTATGACACGTCAGCCTCATTATGACACGTCAGCCTCATTATGACACGTCAGCCTCATTATGACATGTCAGCCTCATTATGACATGTCAGCCTCATTATGACACGTCAGCCTCATTATGACATGTCAGCCTCATTATGACATGTCAGCCTCATTATGACACATCAACCTCATTATGACATGTCAGCCTCATTATGACACGTCAGCCTCATTATGATACGTTAGCCTCATTATGACACATTAGCCTCATTATGACACATCAGCCTCATTATGACATGTCAGCCTCATTATGACACGTCAGCCTCATTATGATACGTTAGCCTCATTATGACACATTAGCCTCATTATGACACGTCAGCCTCATTATGACACGTCAGCCTCATTATGACACGTCAGCCTCATTATGACACGTTAGCCTCATTATGACACATTAGCCTCATTATGACACGTCAGCCTCATTATGACACGTCAGCCTCATTATGACACATTAGCCTCATTATATTGATTGCATATTGATATACTGAAGGCCTCTTAACTAGGCCTCTGATCTAGAAGCACTCCCCCATGTCAGAGGTCAACATGCAGCTGTGATGGGCGCAGAGATAACCAGGCAGTCCATAAATCATGTCCAGTTCAGATTGGAGAGAGCCTTCACTGCATGGCTGTTAGCGTATGGTCCCTGTCCACCCAGTTTCATTTCACTACATCAGACAGACTCCCGTTTCTTATCACGTCACTATGGTTACAGAGAAAAAGACAGAGATAGAGCTAGACAAAGAAAATATGGAGTGCTGTCTCCGCCCCACCCCCCCCATAAATACATTTGCATATTTTAACGCCCATAATGAGGTTTAACTGTGACTGGGACTAATAACTTAAATAATATGACATCACCTCTGTTTTATTGACTTTACTCACCTTAAACTTTCAGGCTTCCTGCTTTTTAGCATCTTACTTTAACCTTTCAGCGGTCTTTTCTAACCATAAAGTATGTTCATGGTCGTTGCCTCACCTTAATCAGTCCATGGTGCCGTTAAAATATTATTTTGTATTTGTTTTAACGTTTATTTAACCAGATTGAAAACCCAATCAGATCTTGAGTCTCTTTTACAAGAGAGACCAAGAAAACAGAAAAATCTATATGACACAGATTTAAAACATACAAATGCTACAACAGCATGAGCCACTCTAAAGAAACTATTAACCTTCCTGGTAACAGTCTTTCATCAGAGTTTTGAATTAATTCTGCATTCATGCCTTATCAACTTATCTAGATGGATTGTAGACCATTCCAGTTCTCTGATGCACTAGATGAGAAGACACAACTAATACTGTAAATGTCCAGAGGACTCTAATACTGTAAATGTCCAGAGGACTCTAATACTGTAAATGTCCAGAGGACTCTAATACTGTAAATGTCCAGAGGACTCTAATACTGTAAATGTCCGGAGGACTCTAATACTGTAAATGTCCAGAGGACTCTAATACTGTAAATTTCCAGAGGACTCTAATACTGTAAATGTCCAGAGGACTCTAATACTGTAAATGTCCAGATGACTCTAATACTGTAAATGTCCGGAGGACTCTAATACTGTAAATGTCCAGAGGACTCTAATACTGTAAATGTCCAGAGCACTCTAATACTGTAAATGTCCAGAGGACTATAATACTGTAAATGTCCAAAGGACTCTAATACTGTAAATGTCCAGAGGACTCTAATACTGTAAATGTCCAGAGGACTCTAATACTGTAAATGTCCAGAGGACTCTAATACTGTAATTGTCCAGAGGACTCTTATACTGTAAATGTCCGGAGGACTCTAATACTGTAAATGTCCAGAGGACTCTAATACTGTAAATGTCCAGAGCACTCTAATACTGTAAATGTCCAGAGGACTATAATACTGTAAATGTCCAAAGGACTCTAATACTGTAAATGTCCAGAGGACTCTAATACTGTAAATGTCCAGAGGACTCTAATACTGTAAATGTCCGGAGGACTCTAATACTGTAAATGTCCAGAGGACTCTAATACTGTAAATGTCCGGAGGACTCTAATACTGTAAATGTCCAGAGGACTCTAATACTGTACATGTCCAGAGCACTCTAATACTGTAAATGTCCAGAGGACTATAATACTGTAAATGTCCAAAGGACTCTAATACTGTAAATGTCCAGAGGACTCTAATACTGTAAATGTCCAGAGGACTCTAATACTGTAAATGTCCGGAGGACTCTAATACTGTAAATGTCCAGAGGACTCTAATACTGTAAATGTCCAGAGGACTCTAATACTGTAAATGTCCAGAGGACTCTAATACTGTAAATGTCCAGAGGACTCTAATACTGTAAATGTCCGGAGGACTCTAATACTGTAAATGTCCAGAGGACTATAATACTGTTAATGTCCAGAGGACTATAATACTGTAAATGTCCAGAGGACTATAATACTGTAAATGTCCTGAAAACTGAAAGTAGCAATCAGCTAGCAGACCGGGTATGAGGACAGATAGTGATGAAGGAGACCAGATTACAGAGGTGAAGAAGGAGTTCACCCAGTTGTAAATGAATAAATAGAAATACTGCTTCCTGTTTAAACCATCAACCACGTCGAGACATTGTCAAATTGTGTTGAGCCCAGTTCTATTTAGAAAGACACTGTCCAGACCAGGAGTAATAATAGACATGGAGGAGGAGGTGACACGAGGAGGCAGGGGTTGAGACCCAAGGGAGTCTGGGGGAGTCACAGGGAGTCATGGGGGGAGTCAGGAGTAGACAGGAGAAGACAGGGGAGTCAGTAGGAGTCAGTAGGAGTCCGGAGGAGACATGGGGAGTCATGGGGGAGTCATGGGGAAGACATGGGGGAGTCAGGGGGAGTCACAGGGAGTCAGTAGGAGTCAGGATGAGACAGGGGGAGTCACAGGGAGTCATGGGGGAGTCAGGAGGAGTCACAGGGAGTCAGGAGGAGTCAGTAGGAGTCAGGAGGAGTCAGGAAGACACAGGAGGAGTCAGTAGGAGTCAGGATGAGATAGGGGGAGTCACAGGGAGTCATGGGGGAGTCAGGAGGAGTCACAGGGAGTCAGTAGGAGTCAGGAGGAGTCAGTAGGAGTCGGTAGGGGTCAGGAGGAGTCAATAGGAGTCAGTAGGAGTCAGTAGGAGTCAGTAGGAGTCAGTAGGAGTCAGTAGGAGTCAGCAGGAGTCAGCAGGAGTCAGAAGGAGTCGGTAGGAGTCGGTAGGAGACAGTAGGAGTCAGTAGGAGTCGGTAGGAGTCAGTAGGAGTCAGGAGGAGTCAGGAGGAGTCAGTAGGAGTCAGTAGGAGTCAGGAGGAGTCAGGAGGAGTCAACAGGATCCAGCAGGAGTCAGGAGGAGTCAGTAGGAGTCAGTAGGAGTCAGTAGGAGTCAACAGGAATCAGCAGGAGTCAGGAGGAGTCAGTAGGAGTCAGTAGGAGTCAGTAGGAGTCAGGGAGATATTAAAACATTGCCTTCTTTCCTTTTTCTCGCTGCCCAGTCTATCCAACCCAACAGGGCTCTAAAAACAGCCTTTATCAGATAGCAGCCACTGATATCCACCCCCACAGCCCCCCTGACCTCTGACCCCCACAGTCTTATCACTGATCAGAGACACTGGGTCCAGGAATAACAGCTTCACACTATCAACACAGTCAGCATTATCTACAAACATCAAACAGCTGATAACACCCCCCTGTAGCTTGGCAGCTCAGGAGCCAGTACTCCTGTAACAGTACTGACACCCTCCCTGACCCCTGACCCCTCAGTCACTAGGCAGCCAGTAGTCCTGTAACAGTACTGACACCCTCCCTGACCCCTGACCCCTCAGTCACTAGGCAGCCAGTAGTCCTGTAACAGTACTGACACCCTCCCTGACCCCTGACCCCTCAGTCACTAGGCAGCCAGTAGTCCTGTAACAGTACTGACACCCTCCCTGACCCCTGACCCCTCAGTCACTAGGCAGCCAGTAGTCCTGTAACAGTACTGACACCCTCCCTGACCCCTGACCCCTCAGTCACTAGGCAGCCAGTAGTCCTGTAACAGTACTGACACCCTCCCTGATCAATAACAGGTATCCTCTGGAAGTCACTAGGATTCAATCAGACGCCAGCATCTCAAACTGACATAACGCTACCAACAGCTAGCATCATAAGGGCTACCAGAGAGGGCTCACTTGGATTTGGACCATTGTTCTATCCTGTCATCTCAGTGGTCTCGGATAATTAGTGACCTCGTCATGTAGCGTTTCCTCGTAACAGGTCAATGACTTCCTTATAACAGGCGTTTTGCTTATGTTTCAGGCGGTACGCATTATGCAAATGAGTTCTGGGTACTTCCATTGAGGAAGGCATCCTGCTTGGTCACACAAAGGGACTTCACGTACAGTAAATCAGAGCAGAACCAATCAGCGTGTCCACTAACAATGACCAGAAGTCATGAGGCTATGAGCAATGCTCTATACATGTCACAAAGACTGTGAACAAAACAAGACCCTCCAATCAGGACAAACTAGTACATTTGATTGTTTCACATGATGAGAGACATCTTAACTCTTTCCTTTTAAAACATACAGTGTAAATTGATTATCTGATAACCAATCAAACCCACGTTTGGACAGTGACATCGCATTGACTGCATCAGTTATCCCTATCTTGTTTCCTTCAAACACCAACACACTTCTTTCATTTCCTATGTTCTCTCTGTACCCCAGTCTCTCATGGTCTACCTTGGCAGAAACCTGCCCCCTTATGGTCAAATCTTGAATAGCAGCTGTACATATACATCTGCCAGTGAAAAGTTGCTGAACTGAAACACGTGACATGAGACATCTATAGAAGACAGGACACAACTCCAGACCTCCTGGTGCATTATGGGACATATAAAGAAGACAGGACACAGCTCCAGACCTCCTGGTGCATTATGGGACATCTATAGAAGACAGGACACAGCTCCAGACCTCCTGGTGCATTATGGGACATCTATAGAAGACAGGACACAGCTCCAGACATCCTGGTGCATTATGGGACATCTATAGAAGACAGGACACAGCTCCAGACCTCCTGGTGCATTATGGGACATCTATAGAAGACAGGACACAGTTACAGACCTCCTGGTGCATTATGGGACATCTATAGAAGACAAGACACAGCTCCAGACCTCCTGGTGCATTATGGGACATCTATAGAAGACAGGACACAGCTCCAGACATCCTGATGCATTATGGGACATATAAAGAAGACAGGACACAGCTCCAGACCTCCTGGTGCATTATGGGACATCTATAGAAGACAGGACACAGCTCCAGACCTCCTGGTGCATTATGGGACATCTATAGAAGACAGGACACAGCTCCAGACATCCTGGTGCATTATGGGACATCTATAGAAGACAGTACACAGCTCCAGACCTCCTGGTGCATTATGGGACATCTATAGAAGACAGGACACAGCTCCAGACCTCCTGGTGCATTATGGGACATCTATAGAAGACAGGACACAGCTCCAGACATCCTGGTGCATGATGGGACATCTATAGAAGACAGGACACAGCTCCAGACATCATGTTGCATTATGGGACATCTATAGAAGACCTAAAAGGTAAAATGAGGGTGGTGCTCTGAGGAGGTTCTTGTACAACCAACATGCCAGGCTCAACTAAAAAAAAAGTTTGTGCAACAGCTCCCGGATAGTTTCTCAGCACTAAGTGTCTGTGGAACACCTGTGGAACCCCTGTGGAACTCCTGGTCAAAAGCAGCGTTGACGTTTACACGATAATGTGTGTCTCGATGGACCTGAATGGCAAAACATCGCGGTGCCAACACGACTGAATACACACCCCCTGCTGTATACACACCCCATGCTGTTCAGTCCCGAGACAGTTTACAGGAAGCAGACAGCCGTAATAATGACATTTGTTGTGATCAGTGTTGAGACTGACTACAGATCCAGGGACCAACATAAAAGCCTATGGGAGACACAAGCACACACATGAACACAGCGCACATAAAGACACAACACACACACACACACAACACACATGAACACACATAGAAAAACATAGAAACACATGTGTACATTTGTCTGGCTGAGGGAGGAAGCAAGTAATTTATAGTGTCAACAGAGACTCATGTTGTTGATGACCTTATTTACTCTCTCGCTCGGACATCCACCCTATGGAGTGTGTGTGTGTGTGTGTGTTCCCACTCTATGGAGAGTGTGTGTGTGTGTGTGTTCCCACTCTATGGAGTGTGTGTGTGTGTGTTCCCACTCTATGGAGTGTGTGTGTGTGTGTTCCCACCCTATGGAGTGTGTGTGTGTGTGTGTGTTCCCACTCTATGGAGAGTGTGTGTGTGTGTTCCCACTCTATGGAGAGTGTGTGTGTGTGTTCCCACCCTATGGAGAGTGTGTGTGTGTGTGTTCCCACTCTATGGAGAGTGTGTGTGTGTGTGTGTTCCCACTCTATGAAGAGTGTGTGTGTGTGTGTTCCCACTCTATGGAGTGTGTGTGTGTTCCCACTCTATGGAGTGTGTGTGTGTGGTGTTCTCATCATATGGAGAGTGTGTGTGTGGTGTTCCCACTCTATGGAGTGTGTGTGTGGTGTTCCCACCCTATGGAGTGTGTGTGTGGTGTTCCCACCCTATGGAGTGTGTGTGTGTGGTGTTCCCACCCTATGGAGTGTGTGTGTGGTGTTCTCACCATATGGAGTGTGTGTGTGGTGTTCCCACCCTATGGAGTGTGTGTGTGGTGTTCCCACCCTATGGAGTGTGTGTGTGGTGTTCCCACCCTATGGAGTGTGTGTGTGTGGTGTTCCCACCCTATGGAGTGTGTGTGTGGTGTTCCCACCCTATGGAGTGTGTGTGTGGTGTTCCCACCCTATGGAGTGTGTGTGTGGTGTTCCCACCCTATGGAGTGTGTGTGTGGTGTTCCCACCCTATGGAGTGTGTGTGTGGTGTTCCCACCCTATGGAGTGTGTGTGTGGTGTTCCCACCCTATGGAGTGTGTGTGTGGTGTTCCCACCCTATGGAGTGTGTGTGTGGTGTTCCCACCCTATGGAGTGCATGAGTTGGACTGAGGGAGAGAAACATAGAGAGAGTAAACAGAAGAAAACTTTTTAATGTCCCAAACAAAGAAAACATGTTATAATGTGCCCTGTGTCTCCAGTGTAAACATGTTATAATGTGCCCTGTGTCTCCAGTGTAAACATGTTATAATGTGCCCTGTGTCTCCAGTGTAAACATGTTATAATGTGCCCTGTGTCTCCAGTGTAAACATGTCATAATGTGCCCTGTGTTTCCAGTGTAAACATGTTATAATGTGCCCTGTGTCTCCAGTGTAAACATGTTATAATGTGCCCTGTGTTTCCAGTGTAAACATGTTATAATGTGCCCTGTGTTTCCAGTGTAAACATGTTATAATGTGCCCTGTGCCTTCAGTGTAAACATGTTATAATGTGCCCTGTGTCTCCAGTGTAAACATGTTATAATGTGCCCTGTGCCTTCAGTGTAAACATGTTATAATGTGCCCTGTGTTTCCAGTGTAAACATGTTATAATGTGCCCTGTGTCTCCAGTGTAAACATGTCATAATGTGCCCTGTGTTTCCAGTGTAAACATGTTATAATGTTTGCCTTCAGTGTAAACATGTTATAATGTGCCCTGTGTCTCCAGTGTAAACATGTTATAATGTGCCTTCAGTGTAAACATGTTATAATGTTTGCCTTCAGTGTAAACATGTTATAATGTGCCCTGTGTCTCCAGTGTAAACATGTTATAATGTGCCCTGTGTTTCCAGTGTAAACATGTTATAATGTGCCCTGTGTTTCCAGTGTAAACATGTTATAATGTGCCCTGTGTTTCCAGTGTAAACATGTTATAATGTGCCCTGTGCCTTCAGTGTAAACATGTTATAATGTGCCCTGTGTCTCCAGTGTAAACATGTTATAATGTGCCCTGTGCCTTCAGTGTAAACATGTTATAATGTGCCCTGTGTCTCCAGTGTAAACATGTTATAATGTGCCCTGTGCCTTCAGTGTAAACATGTTATAATGTGCCCTGTGTCTCCAGTGTAAACATGTTATAATGTGCCCTGTGCCTTCAGTGTAAACATGTTATAATGTGCCCTGTGCCTTCAGTGTAAACATGTTATAATGTGCCCTGTGTCTCCAGTGTAAACATGTTATGTGCCCTGTGTTTCCAGTGTAAACATGTTATAATGTGCCCTGTGTCTCCAGTGTAAACATGTTATAATGTGCCCTGTGTTTCCAGTGTAAACATGTTATAATGTGCCCTGTGTTTCCAGTGTAAACATGTTATAATGTGCCCTGTGTTTCCAGTGTAAACATGTTATAATGTGCCCTGTGCCTTCAGTGTAAACATGTTATAATGTGCCCTGTGCCTTCAGTGTAAACATGTTATAATGTGCCCTGTGTCTCCAGTGTAAACATGTTATAATGTGCCCTGTGTCTCCAGTGTAAACATGTTATAATGTGCCCTGTGCCTTCAGTGTAAACATGTTATAATGTGCCCTGTGTCTCCAGTGTAAACATGTTATAATGTGCCCTGTGCCTTCAGTGTAAACATGTTATAATGTGCCCTGTGTCTCCAGTGTAAACATGTTATAATGTGCCCTGTGCCTTCAGTGTAAACATGTTATAATGTGCCCTGTGTCTCCAGTGTAAACATGTTATAATGTGCCCTGTGCCTTCAGTGTAAACATGTTATAATGTGCCCTGTGCCTTCAGTGTAAACATGTTATAATGTGCCCTGTGTCTCCAGTGTAAACATGTTATAATGTGCCCTGTGTCTCCAGTGTAAACATGTGCCCTGTGCCTTCAGCCCTTCAATTCAATATCATTAATTGAACCTTTGTCTCCAGGATATTCTGTGTAACACTTGTTGTTTTCTTATCAGAGAGTCATAGAATCTGAGCTGGAAACTGGCCCTGAACCCACAGCCTCCCAGCACCAGAGGGGCTTTAAAAAATACATTTGATTGACTGGCCAGAGCTCTACAACCAGATCCCCCCAACAGAAAAACTCCAGACCCCCGAACAGAAAAACTCCAGACCCCCCCAACAGAAAAACTAAAGACCCCCAACAGAAAAACTCCAGACCCCCCAACAGAAAAACTCCAGACCCCCCCCAACAGAAAAACTCCAGACCCTCCTAACAGAAAAACTCCAGACCCTCCAAACAGCAGAGGCATGTCTGGCACCGATCTTCTATCCTGCATAGCGTGGTAACTGGACCTGAGTGATAAGCTCTGCACTACCTCTAGAACTTTAAAGTCATGTCCCAAATGACGTCCTAAAACCTACAATATACACTACTCAACCCGGCCTGAAGTGAAATATATCATGTTTCCCAGCAGAAGCAGTAGCTCTGTGTTTCCAGTGGTTGGCTTTTCTTTGGCTGCCTGGTTCAAGGAGCTGACGTTAGGGGAAAGTCTCCACACACAGGGAGGGAGGAATTATACAGGAAATCACCATGAAGTATTTTCCCCTGGCTACAGTCAGTGTCCTCTGAGAAAGGACAGGCTGAGGCACAGAGACCTGAGATGATAGCCCAGAGAGGACAACCCAGAGATGATAGCCCAGAGAGGACAACCCAAAGAGGACAACCCAGAGATGATAGCCCAGAGAGGACAACCCAGAGATAACAGACCTGAGATGATAGCCCAGAGAGGACAACCCAGAGATGATAGCCCAGAGAGGACAACCCAAAGAGGACAACCCAGAGATGATAGCCCAGAGAGGACAACCCAGAGATAACAGACCTGAGATGATAGCCCAGAGAGGACAACCCAGAGATGATAGCCCAGAGAGGACAACCCAAAGAGGACAACCCAGAGAGGACAACCCAGAGATGATAGCCCAGAGAGGACAACCCAAAGAGGACAACCCAGAGATGATAGCCCAGAGAGGACAACCCAAAGAGGACAACCCAGAGATGATAGCCCAGAGACGACAGACCTGAGATGGTAGCCGAGAGAGGACAACCCAGAGATAACAGACCTGAGATGATAGCCCAGAGATAACAGACCTGAGATGATAGCCCAGAGATAACAGACCTGAGATGATAGCCCAGAGATAACAGACCTGAGATGATAGCCCAGAGATAACAGACCTGAGATGATAGCCCAGAGAGAGGACAACCCAGAGATAACAGACCTGAGATGATAGCCCAGAGATAACAGACCTGAGATGATAGCCCAGAGAGAGGACAACCCAGAGATACTGACTGAGGATGAGTCTGTATCCTAAACCCTTATGTCATCTTCACCTTTAACCTGAAATATAGAGAATAGGATGCTATTGAGGAGGCCAGGCCTGAGGGGTTATGAGGGGGCCTGAGGGGGCATGAGGGGGTCTGAGGGGGTCTGGGGGCCTGAGGGGTCTGAGGGGGCCTGAGGGTGCCTGGGGGGCTGAGGGGTCTGAGGGGGTCTGAGGGGGTCTGGGGCGGCCTGAGGGGTCTGAGGGGGTCTGAGGGGGGCTGACGGGGTCTCAGGCGGCCTGAGAGGGTCTGGGGGGGCCTGAGGGGGTCTGAGGGGGCCTGTGGGTGCCTGAGGGGGTCTGAGGGGGTCTGAGAGGGCATGAGGGGGTCTGAGGGGGTCTGAGGGTGCCTGGGGGGCTGGGGGGGGCTGAGGGGGTCTGAGAGGGCATGAGGGGGCATGAGGGGGCATGAGGGGGCATGAGGGGGCATGAGGGGGTCTGAGGGGGTCTGAGGGGGCCTGAGGGTGCCTGAGGGTGCCTGAGGGTCTGAGGGGGTCTGAGGGGGCATGAGGGGGTCTGAGGGGGTCTGAGGGTGCCTGAGGGGGCCTCAGGGGGTCTGAGGGGGTCTGACGGGGTCTGAGGGGGCCTGTGGGTGCCTGAGGGGGCCTGAGGGGGCCTGAGGGGGTCTGAGGGGGCCTGAGGGGGCCTGAGGGTGCCTGAGGGGGTCTGAGGGGGTCTGAGAGGGCCTGAGGAGGCCTGAGGGGTCTGAGGGGGCCTGAGGGGTCTGAGGGGGTCTGAGGGGGCCTGAGGGGGCCTGAGGGGGTCTGAGGGTTTTAGGTTGCATCAACTGGACACCGAGCTGGAACCGGGACTGAAAGCATGAAGTGCAGCTCTCTGCATGTGTTTCGTTCACACAGACGTTCTGCTTGAACAAGTCACACTGTTCACAGTCACAACATTGTCTTGTCCTACTTTGTGACAGGAAGGAACTTAGAAAACACATTGGACGACACTCACACAGTAATATGCCCTGAGAGACTACATCGCATGGAGGTACTCAGAGAGTGGAGTATCTGAGCATGAAGACGTTTCTGTTTCTGAGAAGAAGTGTATGCCGGCTGCAGTGTAATGCTGTGTCATTATAAAGCCTCTGGTCTGTATTTAGTTCTAGTGGTGTGGTGGGGTGGAGGCCTCAGTGGGGTGGAGGCCCCAGTGGGGTAGAGGCCCCACTGGGCAGGGCAGGGTGGGACCTGGGTGGAGAACTGAGGTGAGTAGAGAGGCTTGGTTTAGTTTCGTTTCTATGGATGGATGAACTGAAAGGCTTTGATGTGTTCTGTGTGGCTGTGAGGGAATTTCATCCCATCCAACAAATCCCAAACAGAATTCCCAGATTCTCTGTGTTCTCACTCCTACTTTGAGTTTCTCATCTGCCCTTAGGATACACTAACACACTTCCTGTATGTACACTAACACACTTCCTGTATGTACACTAACACACTTCCTGTATGTACACTAACACGCTTCCTGTATGTACACTAACACACTTCCTGTATGTACACTAACACACTTCCTGTATGTACACTAACACACTTCCTGTATGTACACTAACACACTTCCTGTATGTACACTAACACACTTCCTGTATGTACACTAACACACTTCCTGTATATACACTAACACACTTCCTGTATGTACACTAACACACTTCCTATAGAAAGGAGAGATATTTTAGTCACCAGAAAGGCTGTAAAACCTGTCCCAAATACCAGCTGGCCTGTTAACCTTTACTCTTTTTTCAAGGTTAGAGTTAGGGTGCATATATTTCCTCTTCAGGGTTAGGGTGCATATATTTCCTCTTCAGTGTTAGGGTGCATATATTTCCTCTTCAGTGTTAGGGTGCATATATTTCCTCTTCAGTGTTAGGGTGCATATATTTCCTCTTCAGTGTTAGGGTGCATATATTTCCTCTTCAGTGTTAGGGTGCATATCTTTCCTCTTCAGGGTTAGGGTGCATATATTTCCTCTTCAGTGTTAGGGTGCATATATTTCCTCTTCAGTGTTAGGGTGCATATATTTCCTCTTCAGTGTTAGGGTGCATATATTTCCTCTTCAGGGTTGGGGTGCATATATTTCCTCTTCAGTGTTAGGGTGCATATATTTCCTCTTCAGTGTTAGGGTGCATATATTTCCTCTTCAGTGTTAGGGTGCATATATTTCCTCTTCAGTGTTAGGGTGCATATCTGTTCTCCTCAGGGTTAGGGTGCATATATTTCCTCTTCAGGGTTAGGGTGCATATATTTCCTCTTCAGTGTTAGGGTGCATATATTTCCTCTTCAGTGTTAGGGTGCATATATTTACTCTTCAGGGTTAGGGTGCATATATTTCCTCTTCAGGGTTAGGGTGCATATATTTCCTCTTCAGTGTTAGGGTGCATATATTTCCTCTTCAGGGTTAGGGTGCATATATTTCCTCTTCAGGGTTAGGGTGCATATATTTCCTCTTCAGTGTTAGGGTGCATATATTTCCTCTTCAGGGTTGGGGTGCATATATTTCCTCTTCAGTGTTAGGGTGCATATATTTCCTCTTCAGGGTTAGGGTGCATATATTTCCTCTTCAGTGTTAGGGTGCATATATTTCCTCTTCAGTGTTAGGGTGCATATCTGTTCTCTTCAGGGTTAGGGTGCATATATTTCCTCTTCAGGGTTAGGGTGCATATATTTCCTCTTCAGTGTTAGGGTGCATATATTTCCTCTTCAGGTTAGTGCATATATTTACTCTTCAGGGTTAGGGTGCATATATTTCCTCTTCAGTGTTAGGGTGCATATATTTCCTCTTCAGTGTTAGGGTGCATATATTTCCTCTTCAGGGTTAGGGTGCATATATTTCCTCTTCAGGGTTAGGGTGCATATATTTCCTCTTCAGTGTTAGGGTGCATATATTTCCTCTTCAGGGTTAGGGTGCATATATTTCCTCTTCAGGGTTAGGGTGCATATATTTCCTCTTCAGGGTTAGGGTGCATATATTTCCTCTTCAGGGTTAGGGTGCATATATTTCCTCTTCAGGGTTAGGGTGCATATATTTCCTCTTCAGTGTTAGGGTGCATATATTTCCTCTTCAGGGTTAGGGTGCATATATTTCCTCTTCAGGGTTAGGGTGCATATATTTCCTCTTCAGGGTTAGGGTGCATATCTTTTCTGCTCATTTTTCTGACCGTTGTGCCCTTGCTCTACACTTTAGCGCATGGTCTGCTGTCAATTGGGTGATGCATTTATACCAACTCAGCTGTTCATTACCATATTTCCACATGGCAGGCGACCACTACAAGCACTACAAACCCCCGTGTCAGCAGTCTCAGAGTACAGGACCACAGTATTTCAATGAGTAGAAAGGTTTTTATTTTCACACCATTTTTTTATTTGTTTGGAGGTGGGTTGACTTTCAAAGACTTTGTAACATAAGTTGTCCTGAACAGTTTTGCCCGTCTGTCTTTCGCTATAGTTACATTCTGTTTCATTTATTTTACATAGGGTTGTTTTAATATTTGTTGGTTAACTTTGTTCTCAGACAAATGCCATAAAAGGCTACATTCTTCAGATAACTTCAGCCACCACAGACAGACAGAAGGTGGACGTAACGAGAGCATGTAACCAAAAATACAATATTATAATCACCTGAAATCAACCATAAAAACACTTCATAGTGTTTCTGTAGATTTCTAGCTGGAGGTGGCCACACTTAGCGGTAGCTGGAATTGTTTAACTGTTTATTTGCCAACTAGTTATGACTAAGAACATTCTTGAACACACTCTTATTTTCAACAATAACCTGGGAGCAATTTGGGTTAACTTTCTTGCATGGGGATTATTACTGGGCTGTATTTTATCTTGTGGTTTTGAGATTAGATCACTGATCACTGATCAGACCAGTAAACGAACCAACAGCCCTGATTAAACGGATCAATAAACAACTATCAGGGTGAAATAATTCTAGTCCAGTTCTATTTTATAGCTAAACATGTGGTATTCCTTTGAGTTTATATGTTAGCACACGTGTGTCCTATTTTGTCTTCACCAACCCGTGGTTTTACTTTATGGGCGTAAAGCCACCAACATTTCATTTCATGACGGTGCGGAGTGAGTGAGTATACCGACCGCTTCTGGTTTCCCTTTACTTGCTGTCTTTTTATAACTCAAAGACAGAAAGCTCCAGCAGGCAGACAGACAGACAGACAGACAGGCAACAGGCAGGCAGACAGACAGCAGGCAGACAGGCAGGCAGACAGACAGTCAGACAGGCAACAGACAGACAGCAGGCAGCAGACAGACAGACAGCAAACAGACAAACAGACAGCAAACAGAAAGACAGACAGACAGCAAACAGACAGACAGACAGCAAACAGAAAGACAGACAGCAAACAGAAAGACAGACAAACAGACAGACAGACAGACAGACAGACAGACACACAGACTCACAGACAGCAGGCAGGCAGCGCAGGCAGCAGACAGGCAGACAGACAGACAGACAGACAGACAGACAGACAGACAGCAGGCAGGCAGGCAGCACGCAGGCTGTGAGTGGTCCTCTTTAATCAGCGGCTGTGTGGAGGCGGGTCGAGGTGCTGACTGTAATGTGATATCTGCTCCGTCCTCACACTATTACACATGCTGCCGCTGCTGGAGCCCTCACACTCAGTCATACTACCAGTAGCAGAGCTGTGGGAAGGAGCTGAGAGAAGGAGCCCTCACACTCAGTCATACTACCAGGAGCAGAGCTGTGGGAAGGAGCTGAGAGAAGGAGCCCTCACACTCAGTCATACTACCAGGAGCAGAGCTGTGGGAAGGAGCTGAGAGAAGGAGCCCTCACACTCAGTCATACTACCAGGAGCAGAGCTGTGGGAAGGAGCTGAGAGAAGGAGCCCTCACACTTAGTCATACTACCAGGAGCAGAGCTGTGGGAAGGAGCTGAGAGAAGGAGCCCTCACACTCAGTCATACTACCAGGAGCAGAGTTGAGGAGCAAAGCTGAGGAGCAGAGCTGAGGGAAGGAGCTGTGTGCGGAGACAGCAGGGAGAGCGGAGAGAGGAGCGCGGAGAGCAGAGAGCGCACTGTTACTGATATATTACAGATCCCGGAGTGTTTCCAGATCCCGGAGTGTTTCCAGATCCCGGAGTGTTTCCAGATCCCGGAGTGTTTACAGATCCCGGAGTGTTTACAGATCCCGGAGTGTTTACAGATCCCGGCGTGTTTTCAGCAGATCACACCCGTTAGTTGTGCGGTCTATGGACGTAGGGTTTTACGCACGGGTCCTGGACCAGTGGACTCATTCATATCGGGTTGGTCTCATGTTGTTCTGGACCAGTTGACCCACCGGAGGGACATCTGTATCAGATCCATGAAAACATCCATTCAGTGGACCAGAACCGGACCTCCTGGACCCACACAGAGGACTTGGTTTAACTGATGCTCCTCTGGTCCGGTATTTATTTTACATGTATATGTTATATCGGTTTAACTCCCGTGAGGACCAGCATGGATTATAATTATTAAAAGGAAATAAAGAAGACATATATACCTAAATAACTAAATACATCCAGGGATATAAACCCAGCTTGGGTCAGGGGTAACCCGGACCACGGAGTGGCCCATATCCTGGTGGATCAGCGGTTCGGTTCCGCACCAGGGGACTTTATACGGCCAAGTCTCCTCTCCTAAAGTGGAAACGTGAAGCTTCACCCAGCAGAATGGATCTATTTACATGGATGTGTGGATGTTTACTGGCTGTGTGCCTACCACAACTAGTTATCAGTGATGAAGGTAGGTTCTACTGGCTGTGTGCCTACCACAACTAGTTATCAGTGATGAAGGTAGGTTCTACTGGCTGTGTGCCTACCACACTAGTTATCAGTGATGAAGGTAGGTTCTACTGGCTGTGTGCCTACCACACTAGTTATCAGTGATGAAGGTAGGTTCTACTGGCTGTGTGCCTACCACACTAGTTATCAGTGATGAAGGTAGGTTCTACTGGCTGTGTGCCTACCACAACTAGTTATCAGTGATGAAGGTAGGTTCTACTGGCTGTGTGCCTACCACTATTTATCAGTGATGAAGGTAGGTTCTACTGGCTGTGTGCCTACCACTAGTTATCAGTGATGAAGGTAGGTTCTCCTGGAGACCTTTTGGCATGTTCCCCCAGGAACCCCTGTTCACGCACATGTGTTATGGGCCATCTGATTGGATCAGTACTTTTATTGAGAAGCTCAGATGTTTCTACAACAATAACCCATAATGTCCACACCAGCATCGTGAAGAGATCATGGTTACATTAGTGCCGTACTTTAACTGTGGTCTTTATTTGGATGTGCAGCCATCATACAGACTAACTAGTCATAATGTTCATACAGACTAACTAGTCATAATGTTCATATAGACTAACTAGTCATAATGTTCATACAGACTAACTAGTCATAATGTTCATATAGACTAACTAGTCATAATGTTCATATAGACTAACTAGTCATAATGTTCATATAGACTAACTAGTCATAATGTTCATATAGACTAACTAGTCATAATGTTCATATAGACTAACTAGTCATACTGTTCATATAGACTAACTAGTCATACTGTTCATATAGACTAACTAGTCATACTGTTCATATAGACTAACTAGTCATACTGTTCATATAGACTAACTAGTCATAATGTTCATACAGACTAACTAGTCATAATGTTCATATAGACTAACTAGTCATAATGTTCATATAGACTAAAGTCTAGACTAACTAGTCATAATGTTCATATAGACTAACTAGTCATAATGTTCATACTAGTCGACTAACTAGTCATAATGTTCATATAGACTAACTAGTCATAATGTTCATATAGACTAACTAGTAATAATGTTCATATAGACTAACTCATAATGTTCATATAGACTAACTAGTCATACTGTTCATATAGACTAACTAGTCATAATGTTCATATAGACTAACTAGTCATAATGTTCATATAGACTAACTAGTCATAATGTTCATATAGACTAACTAGTCATAATGTTCATATAGACTAACTAGTCATAATGTTCATATAGACTAACTAGTCATAATGTTCATATAGACTAACTAGTCATAATGTTCATATAGACTAACTAGTCATAATGTTCATATAGACTAACTAGTAATAATGTTCATATAGACTAACTCATAATGTTCATATAGACTAACTAGTCATACTGTTCATATAGACTAACTAGTCATACTGTTCATATAGACTAACTAGTCATAATGTTCATATAGACTAACTAGTCATAATGTTCATATAGACTAACTAGTCATAATGTTCATATAGACTAACTAGTCATAATGTTCATATAGACTAAAGTCTAATGTTCATATAGACTAACTCATAATGTTCATATAGACTAACTCATAATGTTCATATAGACTAACTAGTCATAATGTTCATATAGACTAACTAGTCATAATGTTCATATAGACTAACTAGTCATAATGTTCATATAGACTAACTAGTCATAATGTTCATATAGACTAACTAGTCATAATGTTCATATAGACTAACTAGTCATAATGTTCATATAGACTAACTAGTCATAATGTTCATATAGACTAACTAGTCATAATGTTCATATAGACTAACTAGTCATAATGTTCATATAGACTAACTAGTCATAATGTTCATATAGACTAACTAGTCATAATGTTCATATAGACTAACTAGTCATAATGTTCATATAGACTAACTAGTCATAATGTTCATATAGACTAACTAGTCATAATGTTCATATAGACTAACTAGTCATAATGTTCATGGTAAGAACTGGGTTTATCCCTCGGAAATTCAACCACGTTTAGTCACGGATGAATAATCCGTTGTGTGTGTTTTACGTGTGTGTTATGTGTGTGTGTGTGTGTGTATGTGTGTTTTATGTGTGTATCTGTGTATGTTATGTGTGTGTTTTATATGTGTTTTGTGTGTATGTTATGTGTGTTTTTATATGTGTTTTATCTGTGTGTTATGTGTGTTTCATCCTCTGGATCTGACTGTGGGGGTGCTCTATGTGCGCACAAACAGCCGCGGCTCTGGGTCTTATTGGGGCAGTATCTGGCACCGCGGGGCGTCTGGGTGACACGGGGGTCTCCGGTCTGCTGTAGTGTGTTTTATTCGCGAAATTTAAATGTAATTATGAACATAATGTTACGCTAAAAAGTACAGATGTACTGTAGGCTACTAATGCATGTTAGTGTTGAGTATTTCTACCGCTTGTCTGTTCAAGTGATTAGTGAGGGTTTCGATAAGACACTCAGCCCTTATTGACTCAGAGGCTCCTACAGTTCAATTAAAAACCCCTATAATAAAAGTGATTTCAACGGCTCGATTAACCTTTGCTTCTTATTCACTTTGGATTTAATTATAGGCTACTTTTTAAATCATTGTGTTTATATTTTCACATGTAATTCATAAACTATAATTATTTATGTTATTTATATGTTATCTATTTCTCGCATTCTGCCACAACCCTTGAATGAGTGTATTTTACCCTCTATATATCCTGTGACTGAATGCGTATCAGTGTTTCAACTGATTGCTGGCAAATGACAGTTCTATAAAACCATAAGGGGATTTTTATCAGTGAGTGAACACGTATAGCCTACATATAGCCTACGTATAGCCTACATATAGCCTACATATAGCCTACATATAGCCTACGTATAGCCTACGTATAGCCTACGTATAGCCTACATATAGCCTACGTATAGCCTATATCATACATATAGCCTACATATAGTCTACATATAGCCTATAGCCTACGTATAGCCTACATATAGCCTACGTATAGCCTACATATAGCCTACGTATAGCCTACATATAGCCTACGTATATCCTATAGCATACATATAGCCTACATATAGTCTACATATAGCCTATAGCCTACGTATAGCCTACATATAGCTTACGTATAGCCTACATATAGCCTACATATAGCCTACGTATAGCCTACATATAGCCTACGTATAGCCTACATATAGCCTACATATAGCCTACATATAGCCTATAGCCTACGTATAGCCTACATATAGCCTACGTATAGCCTACATATAGCCTACATATAGCCTACGTATAGCCTACATATAGCCTACATATAGCCTACTTATAGCCTATAGCATACATATAGCCTACATATAGCCTACGTATAGCCTACATATAGCCTACATATAGCCTACGTATAGCCTACATATAGCCTACGTATAGCCTACATATAGCCTACATATAGCCTACATATAGCCTACATATAGCCTACGTATAGCTTACGGGGAAAAACAACTGAACAACAGATGTTATTTCCATTTTAAAGAGTCGGCTTGGGAATTCCTACTTAAAAATCTTGGATAAATATTTCTTAAACTGTCTAGAACCGGCTCTCCTTTTGTCCCTGTTAAATGGCTTGACCTTATGTTAAATGTTTATCTTAAGAGTCTTCTGTAGAGTCTGTAGGACCTTACTGGAGGACCTTACCAGAGATTAGGGGTTGTGTGTGGGGTTGTGTGTGCTCGCTCGTGTTCCCTACAACTGCAACCAGTAGCCTCACTGGAGGAAAACCAGGCTGCATATTTGGACTAAACATAAGCTTTACCGAGCTATTTGCCTACACGGGTTACATGCATTCAAATGGCATTAAATAGTAGCTATGTTGTATTTGTAAAAAAAACATGCACTACTATACCATATTTTTGACGAAATGTGTAAAATGTGTAAAAACCAACTTGAAAGACAGGGTAATTTTGGAAGAACATTTAGCAGCGGTGTGTTTTCTACAGTAATATAACCTGCTGTTTTCTACAGTAATATAACCTGCTGTTTTCTACAGCAATATAACCCACTGTTTTCTACAGTAATATAACCTGCTGTTTTCTACAGTAATATAACCTGCTGTTTTCCACAGTAATATAACCTGCTGTTTCTACAGCAGTATAGTACAGTATCTTCCTTTGCAGTATAATCTGTAGTATTTTATTTTACAGCATTATAATACTCTGTCTTCTATTGTATTATAATCTGTAGTATCTTATTTTACAGCATTATAATACTGTGTCTTCTATTGTAGTCATTTGTAGTATTTTATTTTACATAATTATAATACTGTGTCTTCTATTGCGGTGTTATCTATAGTATGTTATTATTTAACAGTATAATACTGTGTCTTCTATTGCGGTGTTATCTATAGTATGTTATTATTTAACAGTATAATACAGTGTATTCTGCTTGCTTGGCTGTTTCAATTAGGGGCTTGTTATCAGACTTTATTTTCTGCCTTTCCAGTTCTCCAAGTTTGTCAGTGTAGCAAAAACAAACCATTGGCTCTCTTCAGCTTTTCTCTCCATTTTTACAGACAAACAGCTGCAGTGCTGGAATACATTTGTTTGTGTGTAGGTCGTATATGTAGGGTTGTGTGTGTGTGGGGTTGTGCGTGTGTGGGGTTGTGTGTGTGTGGGGTTGTGCGTGTGTGGGGTTGTGTGTGTGGGGTTGTGTGTGTGGGGTTGTGTGTCTTGGGTTGTGAGAGAGCGAGAGGAAGAGAGAGAGGAAGAGAGAGAGGGAGAGACAGAGGTATATACCTCTCTAAGAAGAATGAGATGGACTGTGATTGCTGGGTGATGGACAGACATACAGATCTACAACTGACTGTAGACTGACAGATCTACAACTGACTGTAGACTGACAGACCTACAACTGACTGTTGACTGAAAATCCACTGATATTTAAATTATGGAATGAGTTTATTATTTCAACAACCCCATTAAAAAGTTTCACCTCTTTGGCGGGTGGAAGTAAATAAACTCCCAGGAAACTGTGATGAAAACACAACCAGTAACTCATTCAAAACAAGGTCATATATTTGCAATTCGGGCCAACAAACAAGAGCTGTTCTAATCCCGTGTGGTGGGTGGTTGGGTGGGTGTACGAGGGGGTAGGGGTGTACGAGGGGGTAGGGGTGTACGAGGGGGTAGGGTGTAGGAGGGGGAGGGTGTACGAGGGGTAGGGGTGTACGAGGGGGGTAGGGGTGTACGAGGGGGGTAGGGGTGTACGAGGGGGTAGGGTGTACGAGGGGGAGGGTGTACGAGGGGGTAGGGGTGTACGAGGGGGTAGGGGTGTACGAGGGGGTAGGGGTGTACGAGGGGGTAGGGGTGTACGAGGGGGGTAGGGGTGTACGAGGGGGTAGGGGTGTACGAGGGGGAGGGTGTACGAGGGGGAGGGTGTACGGGGGGTAGGGGTGTACGAGGGGGGTAGGGTGTACGAGGGGGAGGGTGTACGGGGGTAGGGGTGTACGAGGGGGTAGGGGTGTACGAGGGGGTAGGGGTGTACGAGGGGGTAGGGGTGTACGAGGGGGTAGGGGTGTACGAGGGGGAGGGTGTACGAGGGGGAGGGTGTACGGGGGGTAGGGGTGTACGAGGGGGTAGGGGTGTACGAGGGGGTAGGGGTGTACGAGGGGGTAGGGGTGTACGAGTGGGGGTAGGGGTGTACGAGGGGGTAGGGGTGTACGAGGGGGTAGGGGTGTACGAGGGGGGGTAGGGGTGTACGAGGGGGTAGGGGTGTACGAGGGGGAGGGTGTACGAGGGGGGGAGGGTGTACGAGGGGGAGGGTGCACGGGGGGTAGGGGTGTACGAGGGGGGTAGGGGGTACGAGGGGGTAGGGGGTACGAGGGGGTAGGGGTGTACGAGTGGGGGTAGGGGTGTACGAGGGGGTAGGGGTGTACGAGGGGGGTAGGGGTGTACAAGGGGGGTAGGGGTGTACGAGGGGGTAGGGGGTACGAGGGGGAAGGGGTGTACGAGGGGGGTAGGGGTGTACGAGGGGGAGGGTGTACGAGGGGGAGGGTGTACGAGGGGGGGTCTGAGATAGAAAGTGCTGAAACAGTGAAACAGAGCTATCAGGATGAGATTAAGAACGCGCCATACAGGAGCCGATAAATTATGCATTCTTATTTTCATTCCCCACAAAGCTGCTAAGCATCGTTTACTCTTACTTAGCGTGTGTGTGTGTGTGTGTGTGTGTGTGTGTGTTTGACTGCTTTGAATCATTCACCTCTATTAATCGATGAGAATGTTGTTTGGTGTGTGGACAGAATTCCACAACGCTGTGGGTAGTTTGCTATCGAAGTCGCTCCATGAGTTGTGACGAGCAGCTCAGAGTCAGGAGAGAAAGAAGATTGGTGGGTGGATGACAGGCTGCCGAGATGGATGGGAAAGTGTAGGAGCCTTAGATGGATGTGAGGGTGCTGTAGGGATGTGAGGGTGCTGTAGGGATGTGAGGGTGCTGTAGGGAGGTGAGGGTGCTGTAGGGAGGTGAGGGTGCTGTAGGGATGTGAGGGTGCTGTAGGGATGTGAGGGTGCTGTAGGGAGGGATAGGGAGGTGAGGGTGCTGTAGGGAGGTGAGGGTGCTGTAGGGAGGTGAGGGTGCTGTAGGGAGGTGAGGGTGCTGTAGGGATGTGAGGGTGCTGTAGGGATGTGAGGGTGCTGTAGGGGGAGGGTGCTGTAGGGAGAGGGTGCTGTAGGGAGGTGAGGGTGCTGTAGGGAGGTGAGGGTGCTGTAGGGATGTGAGGGTGCTGTAGGGAGGTGAGGGTGCTGTAGGGAGGTGAGGGTGCTGTAGGGAGGTGAGGGTGCTAGGGATGTGAGGTGCTGTAGGGATGTGAGGGTGCTGGAGGGATGTGAGGGTGCTGTAGGGATGTGAGGGTGCTGTAGGGAGGTGAGGGTGCTGTAGGGAGGTGAGGGTGCTGGAGGGATGTGAGGGTGCTGGAGGGATGTGAGGGTGCTGTAGGGATGTGAGGGTGCTGTAGGGATGTGAGGGTGCTGTAGGGAGGTGAGGGTGCTGTAGGGAGGTGAGGGTGCTGAGGGATGTGAGGGTGCTGTAGGGATGTGAGGGTGCTGTAGGGAGGTGAGGGTGCTGGAGGGATGTGAGGGTGCTGTAGGGAGGTGAGGGTGCTGTAGGGAGAGGGTGCTGGAGGGATGTGAGGGTGCTGTAGGGATGAGGGTGCTGTAGGGGGAGGGTGCTGGAGGGAGAGGGTGCTGTAGGGAGGTGAGGGGATGGAGGTGGGAGGTGAGGGTGCTGTAGGGAGGTGAGGGTGCTGTAGGGAGGTGAGGGTGCTGTAGGGATGTGAGGGTGCTGTAGGGATGTGAGGGTGCTGGAGGGATGTGAGGGTGCTGTAGGGAGGTGAGGGTGCTGTAGGGATGGGGGGGCGCTGGAGGGAGGTGAGGGTGCTGTAGGGATGGAGGGTGCTGAGGGAGGTGAGGGTGCTGGAGGGAGGTGAGGGTGCTGTAGGGAGGGTGCTGTAGGGATGTGAGGGATGTGGGTGCTGGAGGGATGTGAGGGTGCTGTAGGGAGGGAGGGTGCTGTAGGGAGGTGAGGGTGCTGTAGGGGGTGGTGCTGTAGGGGTGAGGGTGCTGTAGGGTGAGGGTGCTGTAGGGATGTGAGGGTGCTGGAGGGATGTGAGGGTGCTGTAGGGAGGTGAGGGTGCTGGAGGGATGTGAGGGTGCTGTAGGGAGGTGAGGGTGCTGTAGGGAGGTGAGGGTGCTGTAGGGAGGTGAGGGTGCTGTAGGGAGGTGAGGGTGCTGTAGGGAGAGGGTGCTGTAGGGAGGTGAGGGTGCTGTAGGGAGGGTGCTGTAGGGCTGTAGGGATGTGAGGGTGCTGTGAGGGTGCTGAGGGAGGTGAGGGTGCTGTAGGGATGTGAGGTGCTGTAGGGAGGGAGGGTGCTGTAGGGAGGTGAGGGTGCTGGAGGGATGTGAGGGTGCTGTAGGGAGGTGAGGGTGCTGTAGGGGAGGGTGCTGTAGGGGGTGCTGTAGGGGGAGGGTGCTGTAGGGAGGTGCTGTGAGGGGCTGTAGGGATGTGAGGGTGCTGTAGGGATGTGAGGGTGCTGTAGGGAGGTGAGGGTGCTGGAGGGATGTGAGGGTGCTGTAGGGATGTGAGGGTGCTGTAGGGAGGTGAGGGTGCTGTAGGGAGGTGAGGGTGCTGTAGGGATGTGAGGGTGCTGTAGGGATGTGAGGGTGCTGTAGGGAGGTGAGGGTGCTGAGGGATGTGAGGGTGCTGTGAGGGTGCTGTAGGGATGTGAGGGTGCTGTAGGGAGGTGAGGGTGCTGGGGATGTGAGGGTGCTGTAGGGATGTGAGGGTGCTGTGAGGGTGCTGGAGGGTGAGGGTGCTGTAGGGAGGGAGGGTGCTGAGGGAGGTGAGGGTGCTGTAGGGATGTGAGGGTGCTGTAGGGATGTGAGGGTGCTGTAGGGATGTGAGGGTGCTGTAGGGAGGTGAGGGTGCTGGAGGGGGAGGAGGGTGCTGAGGGTGTTGGAGGGGTGAGGGTGCTGTAGGGATGTGAGGGTGCTGTAGGGAGGTGAGGGTGCTGGAGGGAGGTGAGGGTGCTGTAGGGAGGTGAGGGTGCTGTAGGGAGGTGAGGGTGCTGGAGAGGGTGCTGTAGGGAGGTGAGGGTGCTGTAGGGAGGTGAGGGTGCTGTAGGGAGGTGAGGGTGCTGGAGGGATGTGAGGGTGCTGTAGGGAGGTGAGGGTGCTGTAGGGAGGTGAGGGTGCTGTAGGGAGGTGAGGGTGCTGTAGGGGGGTGAGGGTGCTGTAGGGAGGTGAGGGTGCTGTAGGGAGGTGAGGGTGCTGTAGGGAGGTGAGGGTGCTGGAGGGATGTGAGGGTGCTGTAGGGAGGTGAGGGTGCTGGAGGGATGTGAGGGTGCTGTAGGGAGGTGAGGGTGCTGTAGGGAGGTGAGGGTGCTGTAGGGGGAGGGTGCTGAGGGTGCTGTAGGGATGTGAGGGTGCTGTAGGGAGGGAGGGTGCTGTAGGGATGTGAGGGTGCTGTAGGGAGGTGTGAGGGTGCTGTAGGGAGGTGAGGGTGCTAGGGAGGGAGGGTGCTGAGGGGTGAGGGTGCTGTAGGGATGTGAGGGTGCTGTAGGGATGTGAGGGTGCTGTAGGGATGTGAGGGTGCTGTAGGGAGGTGAGGGTGCTGTAGGGATGTGAGGGTGCTGTAGGGATGGAGGGTGCTGTAGGGAGGTGAGGGTGCTGTAGGGAGGTGAGGGTGCTGTAGGGATGTGAGGGTGCTGTAGGGAGGTGAGGGTGATGGAGGTTGGGAGAGATAGACCCC
>CM055738.1:1612115-1636566 GCA_029465975.1 Dallia pectoralis | reverse complement strand
CCTCTGTGACATTTAAACAGTCCTGTCAACCAGTCTACTGTTATAAACCAGCTGGTTTAGGTCACCGTTCCTCTGTGACATTTAAACAGTCCTGTCAACCAGTCTACTGTTATAAACCAGCTGGTTTAGGTCACCGTTCCTCTGTGACATTTAAACAGTCCTGTCAACCAGTCTACTGTTATAAACCAGCTGGTTTAGGTCACCGTTCCTCTGTCACATTTAAACAGTCCTGTCAACCAGTCTACTGTTATAAACCAGCTGGTTTAGGTCACCGTTCCTCTGTCACATTTAAACAGTCCTGTCAACCAGTCTACTGTTATAAACCAGCTGGTTTAGGTCACCGTTCCTCTGTCACATTTAAACAGTCCTGTCAACCAGTCTACTGTTATAAAAACCAGCTGGTTTAGGTCACCGTTCCTCTGTCACATTTAAACAGTCCTGTCAACCAGTCTACTGTTATAAACCAGCTGGTTTAGGTCACCGTTCCTCTGTCACATTTAAACAGTCCTGTCAACCAGTCTACTGTTATAAACCAGCTGGTTTAGGTCACCGTTCCTCTGTCACATTTAAACAGTCCTGTCAACCAGTCTACTGTTATAAACCAGCTGGTTTAGGTCACCGTTCCTCTGTCACATTTAAACAGTCCTGTCAACCAGTCTACTGTTATAAACCAGCTGGTTTAGGTCACCGTTCCTCTGTCACATTTAAACAGTCCTGTCAACCAGTCTACTGTTATAAACCAGCTGGTTTAGGTCACCGTTCCTCTGTGACATTTAAACAGTCCTGTCAACCAGTCTACTGTTATAAACCAGCTGGTTTAGGTCACCGTTCCTCTGTGACATTTAAACAGTCCTGTCAACCAGTCTACTGTTATAAACCAGCTGGTTTAGGTCACCGTTCCTCTGTGACATTTAAACAGTCCTGTCAACCAGTCTACTGTTATAAACCAGCTGGTTTAGGTCACCGTTCCTCTGTGACATTTAAACAGTCCTGTCAACCAGTCTACTGTTATAAACCAGCTGGTTTAGGTCACCGTTCCTCTGTGACATTTAAACAGTCCTGTCAACCAGTCTACTGTTATAAACCAGCTGGTTTAGGTCACCGTTCCTCTGTGACATTTAAACAGTCCTGTCAACCAGTCTCCTGTCAACCAGTTATAAAACCAGCTGGTTTAGGTCACCGTTCCTCTGTGACATTTAAACAGTCCTGTCAACCAGTCTACTGTTATAAACCAGCTGGTTTAGGTCACCGTTCCTCTGTGACATTTAAACAGTCCTGTCAACCAGTCTACTGTTATAAACCAGCTGGTTTAGGTCACCGTTCCTCTGTGACATTTAAACAGTCCTGTCAACCAGTCTACTGTTATAAACCAGCTGGTTTAGGTCACCGTTCCTCTGTCACATTTAAACAGTCCTGTCAACCAGTCTACTGTTATAAACCAGCTGGTTTAGGTCACCGTTCCTCTGTGACATTTAAACAGTCCTGTCAACCAGTCTACTGTTATAAACCAGCTGGTTTAGGTCACCGTTCCTCTGTGACATTTAAACAGTCCTGTCAACCAGTCTACTGTTATAAACCAGCTGGTTTAGGTCACCGTTCCTCTGTCACATTTAAACAGTCTGGGCTGCTGTTCTGCCAAAAGCCCAGAGGTAAGGAAAAATCCATCCAATGTGACAATAGTTGGCAGATAAAGGGCTTATTCATTGTGCATACGACTGAGAGTGAGGAAGAGGAGAAAGAACAGATTATCTTGGCGCTTTTTGTTGTGGTGTGTGTGTGTGTGTGTATGTGTGTGCTTGTGTATATGGTCAGAATGGCCGCTTCAGGAGCCACTTCATCTAAGTCACAGCATTGGGTTGACCTCTGACCTTTCACACACTGCCTGCCTTTCTGTGACTTCCTGTCTTGACGATCTAACTTTAGATAAAGAGGTGATTATTCCCCGGATAGGTCAACAGGGTCGTCGTATGGGCCAGAGTGTTCCCATGTTTACCTACAGTTTGGTATCAGCTCCCTGACACACAGGAGAAGGCAGACAATTGTCCCTTAATGCCCGCCGTAGGTTGGTGTTCTGGGTAGGAGAGGCTGGGAGAGGCAGGGAGAGGCTGGAAGAGGCAGGGAGAGGCTGGGAGAGGCAGGGAGAGGCAGGGAGAGGCTGGGAGAGGCAAGGGAGAGGCTGGGAGTTTACCCTGACTCCAACGTGGTTTATCCTGACTCTAACATGGTTTATCCTGACTCTAACGTGGTTTACCCTGACTCTAACATGGTTTACCCTGACTCTAACATGGTTTACCCTGACTCTTATGTGGTTTACCCTGACTCTTATGTGGTTTATCCTGACTCTTATGTGGTTTACCCTGACTCTAACGTGGTTTATACTGACTCTAACTTGGTTTATCCTGACTCTTATGTGGTTTATCCTGACTCTAACGTGGTTTACCCTGACTCTAATGTGGTTTACTCTGACTCTAACATGGTTTACCCTGACTCTAACGTGGTTTATCCTGTCTCTAACATGGTTTACCCTGACTCTAACATGGTTTACCCTGACTCTTATGTGGTTTACCCTGACTCTTATGTGGTTTATCCTGACTCTTATGTGGTTTACCCTGACTCTAACGTGGTTTATATTGACTCTAACGTGGTTTATCCTGACTCTTATGTGGTTTATCCTGACTCTAACGTGGTTTACCCTGACTCTAACGTGGTTTACTCTGACTCTAACATGGTTTACCCTGACTCTAACGTGGTTTATCCTGACTCTAACATGGTTTACCCTGGCTCTAACGTGGTTTACCCTGACTCTTATGTGGTTTATCCTGACTCTAACATGGTTTATCCTGACTCTAACGTGGTTTACCCTGACTCTAACATGGTTTATCCTGACTCTTATGTGGTTTACCCTGACTCTTATGTGGTTTACCCTGACTCTAACGTGGTTTATCCTGACTCTAACGTGGTTTACCCTGACTCTTATGTGGTTTATCCTGACTCTAACGTGGTTTATCCTGACTCTTATGTGGTTTATCCTGACTCTAACGTGGTTTACCCTGACTCTAACGTGGTTTACTCTGACTCTAACGTGGTTTATCCTGACTCTAACATGGTTTACCCTGGCTCTAACGTGGTTTACCCTGACTCTTATGTGGTTTATCCTGACTCTAACATGGTTTATCCTGACTCTAATGTGGTTTACCCTGGCTATAACGTGGTTTATCCTGACTCTTATGTGGTTTATCCTGACTCTAACATGGTTTACCCTGACTCTAACGTGGTTTACTCTGACTCTAACGTGGTTTATCCTGACTCCACGCCTTTCTGGGCGTGTCTCAGATGTTTTTTTATTTTAACTTTATTTTACCAGGAACTCATTTAAGAACATGTTCTTATTTACAATAACGGCCTGGCAAGAGACAAAGGCCTCTTGTTGGTTAATGGGAATAACTAATAAGACAGAGAGAAGACACATAGCAACAGCACAGCATCAACAGTGACCTTAAAAGCCCAGCACGAAGAGTCTAAAATAAACCCACAGTGAGACAAGAGCAAACATTATAACAGAATAATTTGTCAACAGATGGTCAGAATAAAACTGTACCACAGGGCACACAGGCGGAAATGAAACCACCAAGGCAACAATACATTCTGTGTTACTAATCGTTTTTTATGTTTTTTACGTTTGTCAATGTGTCATATAGGACAACTATGAGCTTGAGTTGTTTTTGTGAAGTCTGACAGTACGGGACAACTTTCTATCGGATGTGTTACTGAATGACTGATGCTAATTGGATGTGTTACTGAATGATTGATGCTAATTGGATGTGTTACTGAATGACTGATGCTAATTGGATGTGTTACTGAATGACTAATGCTAATTGGACGTGTTCCTGAATGACTGATGCTAATTGGACGTGTTCCTGAATGACTAATGCTAATTGGATGTGTTACTGAATGACTGATGCTAATTGGATGTGTTACTGAATGACTGATGCTAATTGGACGTGTTACTGAATGACTGATGCTAATTGGATGTGTTACTGAATGACTGATGCTAATTGGACGTGTTACTGAATGACTGATGCTAATTGGATGTGTTACTGAATGACTGATGCTAATTGGACGTGTTACTGAATGACTGATATTAATTGGACGTGTTACTGAATGACTGATGCTAATTGGACGTGTTACTGTCTGACTGATGCTAATTGGATGTGTTACTGAATGACTGATGCTAATTGGATGTGTCTCCTGTCCGTCAGGAGAGCTTTGTGGAGGGCATTTTGATGCCAGCGATGCCGGGTACATTACAACCCCGGGATACCCCCTGGAGTACCCTTCACACCAGAACTGCCGCTGGGTCATCACCGCACCAGAACCTTCTCAGCGCATCGTCTTGAACTTCAACCCACACTTTGAACTGGAGAAGCTGGACTGCAGGTGAGTTCCTTTGGTTTCTGACGTGTGTTGTACTTACATGTCTTAGTGCTGTGTTTACTAGACACATATCCGATCTTATTGATTATTCACTGATGTCAATTGGTAGCCAGTATCTGTTATAGTTCACAAGTGTCTGCTACACCATACATGTTACATTGAGAGCTATATGTCTGTTACACCATATATGTTACATTGAGAGCTATATGTCTGTTACACCATATATGTTACATTGAGAGCTATATGTCTGCTACACCATATATGTTACATTGAGAGCTATATGTCTGTTACACCATATATGTTAGATTGAGAGCTATATGTCTGTTACACCATATATGTTACATTGAGAGCTATATGTCTGCTACACCATATATGTTAGATTGAGATGTCTGTTACACCATATATGTTACATTGAGAGCTATATGTCTGTTACACCATATATGTTACATTGAGAGCTATATGTCTGTTACACCATATATGTTACATTGAGAGCTATATGTCTGCTACACCATATATGTTAGATTGAGAGCTATATGTCTGTTACACCATATATGTTACATTGAGAGCTATATGTCTGCTACACCATATATGTTACATTGAGAGCTATATGCCTGTTACATTATATATGTTACATTGAGAGGTATATGTCTGTTACACCATATATGTTACATTGAGAGCTATATTTCTGCTACATCATCTCATTCACAGTGACAGCGGTATGTCTGTTACACTATTTATTTTACAGTGACAGCTGTATGTCTGCTACACCATATAATTTGCAGTGAGAGCTGTATGTCTGCTACACCATATATTTTGCAGTGAGAGCTATATGTCTACTTTTACACTATGTCTTTCAGAGTGAGAGCTTGCAGTTTATCCTGTGACTGTCTGTAACTGTCTGTTTTCCTGCCACTACATCCAAATCCTCTCCATCTCCCTGCTGTTTCTAGCTCAGTGTAGCTCACAACAGCTCTCAGAGTAATCAACAACAACAACAACAGGAAAGCCTGTTTCCTCAGAACTTTAGAATCCTCGAGAATCACAGAAGTTTTGGAAATGTTCCATATCCATTCCATTTGCCTCACGTCAGTTATGGATTTTCTCTCCCTCTATTGGCCAGTCAGAGCATTGCATCCAGATTCCGGTCATTCATATTTGAATCAGAGACTCATTCAGGATTGCTGGTATGAAAGCAAGAACATCTTTTGATCGGAGGAAAATCTCACACCCTGTTTCCACAGTGCCCTGGACCCTTTCACCATTCATTTACATTTTTACTCCATCATGTTTCTTGAGAGATTCATCTGTTGTGTGTCGTGACAGTCTTTGTTGAAATCGGAACATGAATCTTTTAGCAGCTGTTGTTGTAAGGTCCTCTAGTACTCTGCTTCCAGATCAGAGCAGTGACATAAACACAGATTGTCTAGTTCTCTCTCTCACTCTCTCACTCTCTCACTCTCTCACTCTCTCTCTCACACCCCTTTCTCTCCTAGACACATTAGTCTAGATGTTGCATTTTGTCTCTTCCTCTGTCCTATCCTGCTCAAGGAAGGCCAACATATGAACATATTCAAACTCACAAGTGTGCACAGTCACACACACACATACACACACACCGAGGAGTCAAAAAACAGGAGTCAAACCTCTTGATCACAGTTCACCCGACATCCTTTTAAAGAGCCACGTCTCAGGAGAACCAGAACTGTTTGTGGGTCCATTAGAAATCACCACTAGCCTTATTTATTCATCAAGCCGGGAAGATAGGTGGGGCTTTTGGATAAGAAGAGTGTGTGTGTTGGGCTGGCTAATGTCTACAGTGAGTCAGGAAGTGTGTGTGTGTGTGTGTGTGTGTTTGACTGGCTACTGTCTACAGTGAGCAAGGAGGTTTGTGTGTATGTGTCCGTGTGTGTGTGTGTGTGTGTGTGTGTGTGTGTGTGTGTGTGTGTGTGTGTGTGTGTGTGTGTGTGTGTGTGTGTGTGTGTGTGTGTGTGTGTGTGTGTGTGTGTGTGGCTGTGTGTGTGTGTGTGTGTTTGACTGGCTGTCTACAGTGAGCATGGAGGTGTGTGTGTGTGTGTGTTTGAATGGCTATTGTCTACAGTGAGTGTGGAGGTGTGTGTGTGTGTGTGTGTGTGTGTGTGTGTGTGTGTGTGTGTGTGTGTGTGTGTGTTTGACTGGCTACTGTCTACAGTGAGCAAGGAGGTGTGTGTGTTTGTGTGTTTGAATGGCTACTGTCTACAGTGAGCATGGAGGTGTGTGTGTGTGTGTGTGTGTGTGTGTGTGTGTGTGTCTGTGTGTGTGTGTGTGTGTGTGTGTGTGTCTGTGTGTGTCTGTGTGTGTCTGTGTGTCTGTGTGTCTGTGTGTCTGTGTGTCTGTGTGTCTGTGTCTGTGTGTGTGTGTGTGTGTGTGTGTGTGTGTGTGTGTGTGTGTGTGTGTGTGTGTGTGTGTGTGTGTGTGTGTGTGTGTGTGTGTGTGTGTGTGTGTGTGTGTGTGTGTGTGTGTGTGTGTGTGTGTGTGTGTGTGTGTGTGTGTGTGTGTGTTGGGCTGGCCATTGCCTCTTGTGAGCCAGGAGGTGTGTGTGTGTGTTTGATTGGCTATTGTCTCCAGTGAGTCAGGAGATTCTCTACAACACAAAACAACAGAAATACACCAATATATTTTGGTAACCAGTCTTCAGACATATTTAGTGTTACTATTCTGATGTTATGGATGTATTTACCCAGTAATGTTGACATATTTAGTGTTACTATTCTGATGTTATGGATGTATTTACCCAGTAATGTTGACATATTTAGTGTTACTATTCTGATGTTATGGATATATTTACCCAGTAATGTTGACATATTTAGTGTTACTATTCTGATGTTATGGATGTATTTACCCAGTAATGTTGACATATTTAGTTTAACTATTCTGATGTTATGGATGTATTTACCCAGTAATGTTGACATATTTAGTGTTACTATTCTGATTGTATGGATGTATTTACCCAGTAATGTTGACATATTTAGTGTTACTATTCTGATTGTATGGATGTATTTACGCAGTAATGTTGACATATTTAGTGTTACTATTCTGATTGTATGGATGTATTTACCCAGTAATGTTGACATATTTAGTGTTACTATTCTGATTGTATGGATGTATTTACCCAGTAATGTTGACATATTTAGGGCTACTATTCTGATTGTATGGATGTATTTACCCAGTAATGTTGACATATTTAGTGTTACTATTCTGATTGTATGGATGTATTTACCCAGTAATGTTGACATATTTAGTGTTACCAGTGCTATTTGAGTCGGGACTGAAGTAAACTTTATTAACTTCAAGGCATGTTATACATACTTCCACACCCATTCAAAGTGATGCTATTCTTAACGCTTACATGTCTGTATTAGGTTAAATGATGTTGCCATATGTAATGCTAGTTGTCATGACGTCTGGGTACGGTGTGTGTGGTCCTATTGACTGCTATTTCAAGCCTGAGTGAAGCCTTAGCTGTGGTTGTTAGGGCACAAAAGGCACCCTATTTCCTGCATTGGCTTAAGTCTATAACAGTAAACCCTGTAGGGAATAGGGTGCAAGTTGGAATGCAGACCTGGACGGTCTGAAATTGAGCTGTTAGCAGAGGCCCTCTGCAGGGTGAAGTGAGTTACAGAGGGATCAACAGGGTCTACAGACATAGGTCCTGATCACCTACAACCCTGACTCTACCCCTATATCTACACCTGATCCTTTATCTACACCTGATCCTATATCTACACCTGATCCTATATCTACACCTGATCCTTTATCTATCCCTGACCCTATATCTACACCTGATCCTATATCTACACCTGACTCTACCACAGAGCCTATATCTACACCTGATCCTATATCTATCCCTGACCCTATATCTACACATGATCCTATATCTACACCTGACTCTACCACAGAGCCTATATCTACAACTGGTCCTATATCTACACCTGATCCTATATCTACACCTGATGCTATATCTGCACCTGACTCTACCCCTATATCTACACATGATCCTATATATGCACCTGATGCTATATCTGCACCTGACTCTACCCCTATATCTACACATGATCCTATATATGCACCTGACTCTACCCCTATATCTACAACTGATCCTATATCTACACCTGACTCTACCACAGAGCCTATATCTACACCTGATCCTATATCTTCACCTGACCCTATATCTACACCTGATCCTATATCTACACCTGATCCTATAGCGACACCTGATCCTATATCGACACCTGATCCTATATCTTCACCTGACCCTATATCTACACCTGATCCTATATCTACACCTGATCCTATAGCGACACCTGATCCTATATCGACACCTGATCCTATATCTACACCTGACCAAAATGTATCTGATGGGCCAGCTACTATATCGCTCTAACAATTTATCTGATGGGCCAGCTACTATATCACTCTAACAATTTATCTGATGGGCCAGCTACTATATCACTCTAACAATTTATCTGATGGGCCAGCTACTACGTATATCGCTCAGGATCTTTTTGGAAAATGATTTAGTTTTAAATCAGCTCCTCGACATGCGTTAATGACACCCACATCTGTACCAGCTGACTCAGTATTCATATCACATGATGTGTTGTTGCATGTTAAGTTCCACAGGGTGGGTGTGTTGTAAAGAGCCTACACTGTGACAGTTAAGAGTGTGTGTGTGTGTGTGTCCTAACTGGTCCTTCTCCTCTAATTGCTCCTTCTCTTACTGGTCCTGCTCCTCTCCTCCTGTCCTCTAACTGGTCCATCTCCTCTCCTCCTGTCCTCTAACTGGTCCATCTCCTCTCCTCCTCTCCTCTAACTGGTCCATCTCCTCCTCTCCTCTAACTGGTCCATCTCCTCTCCTCCTCTCCTCTAACTGGTCCATCTCCTCTCCTCCTGTCCTCTAACTGGTCCATCTCCTCTCCTCCTGTCCTCTAACTGGTCCATCTCCTCCTCTCCTCTAACTGGTCCATCTCCTCTCCTCCTCTCCTCTAACTGGTCCATCTCCTCTCCTCCTGTCCTCTAACTGGTCCATCTCCTCTCCTCCTCTCCTCTAACTGGTCCATCTCCTCCTCTCCTCTAACTGGTCCATCTCCTCTCCTCTAACTGGTCCATCTCCTCTCCTCCTGTCCTCTAACTGGTCCATCTCCTCTCCTCCTGTCCTCTAACTGGTCCATCTCCTCCTCTCCTCCTCTAACTGGTCCATCTCCTCTCCTCCTGTCCTCTAACTGGTCCATCTCCTCCTCTCCTCCTCTATCTGGTCCACCTCCTCTCCTCCTCTCCTCCTCTATCTGGTCCTGCTCTCTGCACTCCTCAGGATACAGCAGTACAGTGTGAACTGCAGAGTCAGAATCCGCTGGGGATCCATGTGGGCTCAGCTCAAATCTTCCTGACAGCCCTCCTGCTGTGTGCCAACGTTTTATAGGACACACAGCTGACACACACACACATCCACACACGCACACACACACCCACACACACACACATCCACACACACATCCACGCACACACACACACACACATCCACACACGCACACGCACACACACGCACACGCACACACACACACACGCACACACACACATCACACCATCCACACACACACACACACACACACACACATCCACACACACACACACACACACACGCACAGACACACACATCCACACACATCCACACACACGCACGCACACGCACACACACCCACATCCACACACACCCACACACACACACACACACATCCACACATACACACACACATCCACACATACACACACACATCCACACACACACACACTCACACACACGCACACACACCCACATCCACACACATCCACACACACACCCACACACACACACACCCACACACACACCCACACACACACATCCACACACACACACACACACACCCACACACACACATCCACATACATCCACACACACACATCCCACACACACACACACACACACACACACATCCACACATACACACACACATCCACACACACACATCCACACACACACACACACACACCCACGCACACACCCACGCACACACATCCACACACATCCACACACACACATCCCCACACACACGCACACACAAGCAGAGTCTGGGCCAGCCTTATAGAACACATTATCATTCAGCAGGACCTGCCTGCCTGTCGTTACAAAGTGCCCGCGTGGCATTGGGTGGCACTAGGCCAGACCCCTCCCCCCTCCCCCCGGGGTTATAAATAGGGGGATGTTGAATCAATCTAATAAGAGTCAGGATGATGATTCATCATTTATATGTAATGGAATCAACAGATCCACATGTCTAGAATGACAGGGTACTAAAACAGGGACTGTGGTCAGAGAGGGTGTGGCCAGAGCCGGTGTGGTCAGAGAGGGTGTGGCCAGAGCCGGTGTGGTCAGAGAGGGTGTGGCCAGAGCCGGTGTGGTCAGAGAGGGTGTGGCCAGAGAGGGTACGGTCAGAGAGGGTGTGGTCAGAGAGGGTGTAGCCAGAGAGGGTGTGGTCAGAGCCGGGGAGAATGATCTGATGATCTCGCTAACACAATCACCATGACAGTACCGCTCCTGTCACTCTCTCTCTCTCTTTCTCTCTCTGTCTCTCTCTGTCTCTCTCTGTCTCTCTCTGTCTCTCTCTGTCTCTCTCTCTCTCTCTCTCTCTCTCTGTCTCTCTCTCTCTCTCTTTCTCTCTACCATAATCACCCTGTCTGTCTCTACTCATGTCTCTCTTTCTCTTTCCCCGTTTCTCTTCTCCCCTGTCCCTCTCTTTTCTTGTCTCTCTTCTCTTTCTTCTTCTGTCTCTCAGTCTTTCTCTCTGTATTTCACTACTGATGTTATCTGGTTCCAAGCATATTAATATGAGAGAAGACCAGTCAGTTACTGAATTCTTCTTATCTGTTTTGCAGTTTGGGTGTGTTGTGTCTGTCAAAATGTGAGAGCTTGTAGTTCCAAAACTAAATGTGTATTAGAAGCAATAGACAAGGAGAATATTATTTTATTATATTATCGACTTATCCTGAATAATATTGTAGTCAATTATAGAACTATAATTAATTATATTAAACTGAATTTATGGAACTGTAGTAGAGTCCTGTACAGTAGATTACAGTGGAGTGGAGTACAGTAGAGAATATTAAGAGTTCAGTAGACTACTGCATGATAAAGTACAGTAGACTACAGTATGATAGAGTACAGTATGATAGAGTACAGTATGATAGAGTACAGTATGATAGGGTACAGTATGATAGAGTACAGTATGATAGAGTACAGTATGATAGAGTACAGTATGATAGAGTACAGTATGATAGAGTACAGTATGATAGAGTACAGTATGATAGAGTACAGTATGATAGAGTACAGTATGATAGAGTACAGTATGATAGAGTACAGTATGATAGAGTACAGTATGATAGGGTACAGTATGATAGTATATGATAGAGTACAGTATGATAGAGTACAGTATGATAGAGTACAGTATGATAGGGTACAGTATGATAGAGTACAGTATGATAGAGTACAGTATGATAGGGTACAGTATGATAGAGTATGATAGAGTACAGTATGATAGAGTACAGTATGATAGAGTACAGTATATAGGGTACAGTACAGTATGATAGAGTACAGTATGATAGAGTACAGTATGATAGGGTACAGTATGATAGAGTACAGTATGATAGGGTACAGTATGATAGAGTACAGTATGATAGGGTACAGTATGATAGAGTACAGTATGATAGAGTACAGTATGATAGAGTACAGTATGATAGAGTACAGTATGATAGAGTACAGTATGATAGAGTACAGTATGATAGAGTACAGTATGATAGGGTACAGTATGATAGAGTACAGTATGATAGGGTACAGTATGATAGAGTACAGTATGATAGAGTACAGTATGATAGAGTACAGTATAGAGTACAGTAGATAGGGTACAGTATGATAGGTACAGTATGATAGAGTACAGTATGATAGAGTACAGTATGATAGAGTACAGTATGATAGAGTACAGTATGATAGAGTACAGTATGATAGAGTACAGTATGATAGAGTACAGTATGATAGGGTACAGTATGATAGGGTACAGTATGATAGAGTACAGTATGATAGGGTAGATAGTACAGTATGATAGAGTACAGTATGATAGAGTACAGTATGATAGAGTACAGTATGATAGAGTACAGTATGATAGAGTACAGTATGATAGAGTACAGTATGATAGAGTACAGTATGATAGAGTACAGTATGATAGAGTACAGTATGATAGAGTACAGTATGATAGAGTACAGTATGATAGAGTACAGTATGATAGAGTACAGTATGATAGAGTACAGTATGATAGAGTACAGTATGATAGAGTACAGTATGATAGAGTACAGTATGATAGGGTACAGTATGATAGAGTACAGTATGATAGAGTACAGTATGATAGAGTACAGTATGATAGGGTACAGTATGATAGAGTACAGTATGATAGAGTACAGTATGATAGGGTACAGTATGATAGAGTACAGTATGATAGATGATAGAGTACAGTATGATAGGGTACAGTATGATAGAGTACAGTATGATAGAGTACAGTATGATAGGGTACAGTATGATAGAGTACAGTATGATAGAGTACAGTATGATAGAGTACAGTATGATAGGGTACAGTATGATAGAGTACAGTATGATAGAGTACAGTATGATAGAGTACAGTATGATAGGGTACAGTATGATAGGGTACAGTATGATAGAGTACAGTATGATAGGGTACAGTATGATAGAGTACAGTATGATAGGGTACAGTATGATAGAGTACAGTATGATAGGGTACAGTATGACAGAGTACAGTATGATAGAGTACAGTATGATAGGGTACAGTATGATAGAGTACAGTATGATAGAGTACAGTATGATAGAGTACAGTATGATAGAGTACAGTATGATAGGGTACAGTATGATAGAGTACAGTATGATAGAGTACAGTATGATAGAGTACAGTATGATAGGGTACAGTATGATAGAGTACAGTATGATAGAGTACAGTATGATAGAGTACAGTAGACTACATCACATCCTCCAGACCACATAGGGTTCTGATTCAGAGAGATCACATCCTCCAGACCCCATAGGGTTCTGATTCAGAGAGATCACATCCTCCAGACCACATAGGGTTCTGATTCCGACCACAGACATCTGCTATATGTCCTTCACACAAGTCATCGCTCTAGATTTTCGGGTTGAGTATCTGAGGTCTCATTCCGTTCCATCCTGCTGGAGTTCCTCATGTTGTGATAGTCTTCACGAGGACTGTCTTATGTGTGCCTTTATGGATGTTTCTCCCTCCCACTGGCAAGCTTCTGGACCAGTAGCTTTTATTCTAAACACCTCTGGCCTTTCACCTATGGAAGCACATAGTGGACTAAATTAAAATAATATGCAATCCCAAATGGCATTTACACAGAATGCCCCGCTTTTTCAAAGACTTAATTCATATGAAAATGCTATTTCAAATGTGCATTTACATATTGAAGTCACCACGCTGATTGAAGGACAGTATTCAATGGAAATGCAATCTGTCAGACCTCTCATCAAGGCGGTTCTTCAGTTAGGACGTAACTTCCTGGTTTTCTGACGATCCTAATGCTAAACACTTGATCTAACAGCATAGCTAGCAGTCGCTAATTCATTAGCACATCCCAGTGTAATTACAGTTATCATGCAGCCTGATGCAATGGGTTTCCTGCAGATAGTTGGTATTCTTTCACTTGGAATGTGACAGTAGAGAGACACCCTGACACACACACACACACCCTGCACACACACACCCTGCACACATACACACACACACACACACACAGACATCCTGCACACACACACACACACACAGACACACTGCACACACACACAACATGTCTCCCAGTCCAGGAAATGAAAGCCTCCATTGTCACCGTGGTGATATCAGAACTTATTGTGGGTAGATGGGTAGAGTCAGTGCCCGCGGGCAACCACTTAATCTGCCTGATGCCGCCTGGATCTCTCCTGGAGTACTCGGATGTGTCCCAAACAGCCCCCTGGGAGCTAGTTCACTTCGTAGGGACTAGGGGCAGCTTGGAACGCTGTCAGAAACAGATATCTCCTGATGCCTCGGGCTGGCCAGGCCACAGACAATGCTGCTGTATCTGAAGTCTGCTAGCTACACACACACACACACACACACACACACACACACACACACACACACACACACACACACACAGAAAGAGAGAGTGTGAGAGAGAGTGTGAAGGAATAGGATGTGTTTGGTTGAAAATATCCATGTCAGACACAAAGACCACAGAAAGAGAGGATAAAACCTCAAAAGCTGAGTGTAGTTCAGTCCAGTGTAGTCTCTTTGTCTCTCTCTGTCTCTCTCTCGCTCTCTCTCTGTCTCTCTCTCACTCTCTCTCTGTCTCTCTCTCTCTGTCTCTCTGTCTTGTTTAGGTGGCTCTTCTCTGGGTTCATCTATCTGGTGTGTGTGTGTGTGTGTGAGCTGAACCCCTGGACCAGCTTGTTTAGGGGGCTCTTCTCTGGGTCACATGTCTGCTGTGACATTACATTGTTGTATCTGGCCTTAGAGACCTCTATCTCTGACTCACTCTCTCTGACTCTCTCTCTCTCTGACTCACTCTCTCTGACTCACTCTCTCTGACTCACTCTCTCTGACTCACTCTCTCTGACTCACTCTTTCTCACTCTTCAGTCTTTATACTTGTACCCTACTGGGTAGAGTGCCTCAAAGATGTCAAGGTAAGGAGGGTGGTGAAGATTGGGGGAGGTGTAGAAGGGGGGAAAGCACCTGTTTCTGCCTGTCAGGTGGTGGGGAGGTGTCAGGTTCTCCTCCTCCCCCGATGCACCTCTGACACAATGCCACCGTTTAGGTGTCTACTTGGAGATTAGTCAGTTACAGGAGAAGAAGAGGAAGAGTATGAGGAAGAGATGCATCTGTTACAGAGAGAAATGGAGGAAGTAATAATAGTCCATGTTTCCTGTCGTTGCCCTGACTTTCAGTAATAATATTCCATGTTTTGTGTCATTGCCCTGACTTTCAGTAATAATATTCCATGTTTCCTGTCGTTGCCATGACTTTCAGTAATAATATTCCATGTTTCCTGTCGTTGCCCTGACTTTCTGTAATAATATTCCATGTTTCCTGTCGTTGCCCTGACTTTCAGTAATAATATTCCATGTTTCCTGTCGTTGCCCTGACTTTCAGTAATAATATTCCATGTTTCCTGTCGTTGCCCTGACTTTCTGTAATAATATTCCATGTTTCCTGTCATTGCCCTGACTTTCAGTAATAATATTCCATGTTTCCTGTCATTGCCCTGACTTTCAGTAATAATATTCCATGTTTCCTGTCATTGCCCTGACTTTCAGTAATAATATTCCATGTTTCCTGTCGTTGCCCTGACTTTCAGTAATAATATTCCATGTTTTGTGTCGTTGCCCTGACTTTCAGTAATAATATTCCATGTTTTGTGTCATTGCCCTGACTTTCAGTAATAATATTCCATGTTTTGTGTCATTGCCCTGGCTTTCAGTAATAATATTCCATGTTTCCTGTCGTTGCCCTGACTTTCAGTAATAATATTCCATGTTTCCTGTCGTTGCCCTGACTTTCAGTAATAATATTCCATGTTTCCTGTCATTGCCCTGACTTTCAGTAATAATATTCCATGTTTCCTGTCGTTGCCTTGACTTTCAGTAATAATATTCCATGTTTTGTGTCGTTGCCCTGACTTTCAGTAATAATATTCCATGTTTTGTGTCATTGCCCTGACTTTCAGTAATAATATTCCATGTTTTGTGTCATTGCCCTGGCTTTCAGTAATAATATTCCATGTTTCCTGTCGTTGCCCTGACTTTCAGTAATAATATTCCATGTTTCCTATCGTTGCCCTGACTTTCAGTAATAATATTCCATGTTTCATGTCATTGCCCTGGCTCAGATATGACTTCATAGAGATCCGTGACGGGAGCAGTGAGAGCGCCGACCTGCTGGGGAAACACTGCAGTAACATCGCCCCACCAGCCATCATATCATCTGGACCTGTGCTGCACATCAAGTTTGTCTCTGACTACGCTCACCAGGGGGCCGGGTTCTCGCTTCGATATGAGATCTTCAAGACAGGTGAATACAACACAAGTACACAACTACGCAACACTAAACAACACAACTACACAACACAACACTAAACAACACATTACAACTACACAACACTAAACAACACAAGTACACAACACAACACTAAACAACACAACTACACAACACAACACTAAACAACACATTACAACTACACAACACTAAACAACACAAGTACACAACACAACACTAAACAACACATTATAACTACACAACACTAAACAACACAACACAACTACACAACACTAAACAACACAAGTACACAACTACACAACACTAAACAACACAAGTACACAACACAACACTAAACAACACATTACAACTACACAACACTAAACAACACAATACAACAACACAACACTAAACAACACATTACAACTACACAACACTAAACAACACAACACTAAACAACACATTACAACTACACAACACTAAACAACACAATACAACAACACAACACTAAACAACACAACTACACACATGTGCTGGTCGTCGTAGCAACACAGCTAGTCTTTTCTTGAGCAGTTTGTGGTTTACAGGTTTGGATCCAGCCCACTGCCTGTTCATCTGAACCTTTAACCTTAGGGGTTTGGATCCAGCCACCTCCCGTTCATCTGAACCTCATGCCTCATCTCTTTGCCACCTCCCATAAATAATGATATTTGAGAACATTTTCAGATAGTCTGTCTAGCTTTCATTAGCAGCTAGCTTGTCCAATAAGTTGAGACATATTTAATTAAATATGTTCTGTTGATAGTTGGTTACTAATGAATAGCCTATTTACCATTTAATAACTGCTTGTTTGGATGTCGTTGTTTGAACTTTTTGAAAGCTTTAAGGAATACAACTGTGTCTTTGTAGGAGAGGTTGAGTAAATGTTTAAGAGGTCCGAAACAGATTGGATGTTGACTTATTTTAAACACCTAATCCATTTCAGACAGGAAATAAGGATTGACTCCTCCCTTGTCGTGTGTTTCTAAGCAGCCTTGGTGTTTATGCGTGTAACCAAACCCAGGTGGGGCCAGATGATTGGTTGTTGAAAGGAGGAAATCCTGTCATTGGTCATATTGTGAGCTGACCTTGGAGCCTAAATGACATCATGTCGGACTCCAGAGGAAACAGTTTGTATAGATATAGTTTGCACACTCCTGACCCGATAAGTACAGAAATAAACGACTACAATTATAAAGTAGTACAATACGATGTATTTCCTGTGTTACTACCTTCAGGTCAGATGACATTGTGTGTTTGGTGTGAGCCGTTTGGTGTGAGCCGTTTGGTGTGAGCCGTTTGGTGTGAGCCGTTTGGGGTGAGCCGTTTGGTGTGAGCCGTTTGGGGTGAGCCGTTTGGTGTGAGCCGTTTGGGGTGAGCCGTTTGGTGTGAGCCGTTTGGGGTCTGGTGGAGAGCCAAGTGACCTAGAGCTAGTAAACAAAAGGTTGTTGGTTTTAATCTCAGTGCCAAAATAGATATAAATAAAAAGAAACAAGTGTTATTCTGCCCAGAGCTAGAAGTTAACCACATGGATTCACTGTTAAGAGATGTGGTTCTGTGGAAACACACACACAGTTCTCCACATGGGGCTGATGGGCACACACACACCCACCCTGCCCTCCTTCACGGGGCTGTTGGACACACACACACACACACACACACACACACCCTGCCCTCCTTCACGGGGCTGTTGGACACACACGCACACACACACACCCTGCCCTCCTTCACAGGGCTGTTGGACACACACACACACCCACCCTGCCCTCCTTCACGGGGCTGTTGGACACACACACACACTACCCTCCTTCACGGGGCTGTTGGACACACACACACACCCACCCTGCCCTCCTTCACGGGGCTGTTGGACACACACACACACACACTGCCCTCCTTCACGGGGCTGTTGGACACACACACACACACACTGCCCTCCTTCACAGGGCTGTTGGACACACACACACACACACTGACAAATTCAGATCAAGGGTGAGGGTGAAGAAAAGAAACGGCCGGTCACTCGTCTTCTGTTCCTCCTGAAAGCATTCCAGGAATGCCTTCTAAATTGAGTCCTGATCTCTGGTCCCTGGAGAGAGGAGTCTGGGAGAAGGGGGAGGAGCCTGGGAGAAGGGGGTGTGAGGAGTCAGGGGGAGGGGGAGGAGCCTGGGAGAAGGGGGAGTTAGGAGTCAGGGGAGTCATAGTAATTCCTTGTCTGTACACACATTAATGGCGATTAAACATTGTTCTGATTCTGAGAGAGGAGGGGGTTCTATCAAACCAGTGTTTTGGTGGTTAGGTTTGGGGTAGATAATTGTTCCAGGTCCCTCTGGGATTATGGGTCCCTGTCCTTCAGAGTGCCGCTGAGTTAACAATAACGACCATGCCATCCCCGGGGAGGAGATGGGAAAACACACACACGTACACACGCTAATGGTAGAGATATAGAATTACAGTATATTTGTTTTATATATGAGGAAGAGAGAGATACACACAGAGACAAACAGAAAGAGCAAGAAAGAGAGACAGAGAGAAAGAGACAGAGAGAAAGAGAGATGGAGAGAAAGAGAGAGAGAGAGAGACCAAAGACTGAAAGGGGAATTCAGTGTTTGAGCCTGTCCGTGTCAATCAGAAAGGAAGTGATGTCATAATATCTCAATTGCCCTGATCTAAAAGCACAAACCAGTGGATGTCTGTCTGTCTCTCTGTCAGTCTGTCTGTCTGTCTGTCTGTCTATCTGTGGCTGTTTGTCTGTCTGTCTGCATCTGTAGTCAATGTGGAAATCAAGTTCTAATTACTGCTTGTCACACACACACACACACACACCACACACACACACACACACCACACACACACACTACACACACACACGCGGCTCACATCCATACGGTATGTTGAAGTTCCTGCTTAACAAGCTCACAAACAAGCACATTTGTTTTATTTACAAGAAATAATGATAAAACCGGCGTCTGAAATGTAAAATGTAAAAGCTGTTGCCATGGTATTAACAAGATGTCATTATGCCGGAAGGTACGACTTAGCTTGTGTGGGTGTGTGTGAACCGTTAAATGTGTGCGCTTGTGTGTGTGTGTGTGAACCGTTAAATGTGTGCGCTTGTGTGTGTGTGTGTGAACCGTTAAATGTGTGCGCTTGTGTGGGTGTGTGTGAACCGTTAAATGTGTGCGCTTGTGTGGTGTGTGTGAACCGTTAAATGTGTGCGCTTGTGTGTGTGTGTGTGAACCGTTAAATGTGTGCGCTTGTGTGGGTGTGTGTGTGTGTGTGCGCTTGTGTGTGTGTGTGAACCGTTAAATGTGTGCGCTTGTGTGGGTGTGTGTGAACCGTTAAATGTGTGCGCTTGTGTGGTGTGTGTGTGAACCGTTAAATGTGTGCGCTTGTGTGGGTGTGTGTGAACCGTTAAATGTGTGCGCTTGTGTGTGTGTGTGTGTGAACCGTTAAATGTGTGCGCTTGTGTGGGTGTGTGTGAACCGTTAAATGTGTGCGCTTGTGTGTGTGTGTGTGAACCGTTAAATGTGTGCGCTTGTGTGTGTGTGTGTGAACCGTTAAATGTGTGCGCTTGTGTGTGTGTGTGTGAACCGTTAAATGTGTGCGCTTGTGTGTGTGTGTGTGTGTGTGTGTGTGAACCGTTAAATGTGTGCGCTTGTGTGGGTGTGTGTGAACCGTTAAATGTGTGCGCTTGTGTGTGTGTGTGTGTGTGTGAACCGTTAAATGTGTGCGCTTGTGTGTGTGTGTGTGAACCGTTAAATGTGTGCGCTTGTGTGTGTGTGTGTGAACCGTTAAATGTGTGCGCTTGTGTGTGTGTGTGTGAACCGTTAAATGTGTGCGCTTGTGTGGGTGTGTGTGTGTGTGTGAACCGTTAAATGTGTGCGCTTGTGTGTGTGTGTGTGAACCGTTAAATGTGTGCGCTTGTGTGTGTGTGTGTGAACCTTGTGTGTGTGTGTGTGAAATGTGTGCGCTTGTGTGTGTGTGTGTGAACCGTTAAATGTGTGCGCTTGTGTGTGTGTGTGTGAACCGTTAAATGTGTGCGCTTGTGTGTGTGTGTGTGTGTGTTGTGTGAACCGTTAAATGTGTGCGCTTGTGTGTGTGTGTGTGTGTGTGTGTGTGTGTGAACCGTTAAATGTGTGCGCTTGTGTGTGTGTGTGTGTGTGTGTGTGTGTGTGAACTGTTAAATGTGTGCGCTTGTGTGTGTGTGTGTGTGTGTGTGTGTGTATGTGTGTGTGTGAACCGTTAAATGTACGCGCGCGCGTGTGTGTGTATGGGTGTGTGTGAACTGTTAAATGTGTGCGCTTGTGTGTGTGTGTGTGTGTGTGTGAACCGTTAAATGTGTGCGCTTGTGTGTGTGTGTGTGTGTGTGTGTGAACGGTTAAATGTGTGCGCTTGTGTGTGTGTGTGTGTGTGTGTGTATGTGTGTGTGTGAACCGTTAAATGTGTGCGCGCGTGTGTGTGTGTGTGTGTGTGTGTGAACCGTTTAATGTGTGCGCTTGTGTGTGTGTGTGTGCCACATATTTATAGACAGATTGGCATTTTTCTCCTGAAACACCTCTTTCCACTCAGATGCTATGTGATCATTCATGTTTCTGCGTTGGACAGTATAGTTCTGGTATTTATCTGAACCTATGAAGATATGTGATATGGTGACACAGTTTAGTATATTTATCCTGCAGGCTAATTGATAGAAACATCTGTTAGTTTCACATATCTGTGTTGCTTGTTTTCGGCGTGTGGTTCTATGGGGAATTGTTAGAGGCACTTCTGCACTGTGAGGCCCAACATGGAGAGGATAAAGGCTATAAAACCTGGACCTACCCCTTTACAGGGGTTTCTGGTATCAGGGGGTGGTGAGTGCACGTCTCCATGCCAACCTGATACCGATCTACTTATGGTTCTGAGTTGGTTCATACTGATGGTTCTATGTTGGATCTTATGGTTCTGTGTTGGATCATACTGATGGTTCTATGTTGGATCTTATGGTTCTGTGTTGGATCAGGGTTCTGTGTTGGTTCATACTGATGGTTCTATGTTGGATCTTATGGTTCTGTGTTGGTTCATACTGATGGTTCTGTTGTTGGTTCTGTGTTGGATCATACTGATGGTTCTCATGGTTCTATGGATCTTATGGTTCTGTGTTGGATCTTATGGTTCTGTGTTGGATCATACTGATGGTTCTGTGTTGGATCATACTGATGGTTCTGGGTTGGATCGTATGGTTCTGTGTTGGTTCATGTTGGATCTTACTGATGGTTCTATGTTGGTTGGATCTTATGGTTCTGTGTTGGTTCTGTGTTGGATCATACTGATGGTTCTGGGTTGGATGGTTCTATACTGATTGGTTCTATGTTGGATCTTATGGTTCTGTGTTGGATCATACTGATGGTTCTGTTGTTGGTGTTGGATCATACTGATGGTTCTATGTTGGATCGTATGGTTCTGTGTTGGATCTTATGGTTCTGTGTTGGATCTTATGGTTCTGTGTTGGTTCATACTGATGGTTCTATGTTGGATCTTATGGTTTTGTGTTGGATCATACTGATGGTTCTGTGTTGGTTCATACTGATGGTTCTATGTTGGATCGTATGGTTCTGTGTTGGATCATACTGATGGTTCTATGTTGGATCTTATGGTTCTGTGTTGGATCATACTGATGGTTCTATGTTGGATCGTATGGTTCTGTGTTGGATCGTATGGTTCTGTGTTGGTTCATACTGATGGTTCTATGTTGGATCGTATGGTTCTGTGTTGGATCTTATGGTTCTGTGTTGGATCTTATGGTTCTGTGTTGGATCATACTGATGGTTCTGTGTTGGATCATACTGATGGTTCTGGGTTGGATCGTATGGTTCTGTGTTGGTTCATACTGATGGTTCTATGTTGGATCTTATGGTTCTGTGTTGGTTCATACTGATGGTTCTATGTTGGATCTTATGGTTCTGTGTTGGTTCATACTGATGGTTCTGTGTTGGATCATACTGATGGTTCTGGGTTGGATCTTATGGTTCTGTGTTGGATCATACTGATGGTTCTATGTTCTGTTCTGTTTGGATCATACTGATGGTTCTATGTTGGATCTTATGGTTCTGTGTTGGATCATACTGATGGTTCTGTGTTGGTTCATACTGATGGTTCTATGTTGGATCTTATGGTTCTGTGTTGGTTCATACTGATGGTTCTATGTTGGATCTTATGGTTCTGTGTTGGATCATGGTTCTGTGTTGGACTGATGGTTCTGTGTTGGTTCTGTGTTGGATTCATACTGATGGTTCTATGTTGGATCGTATGGTTCTGTGTTGGATCTTATGGTTCTGTGTTGGATCTTATGGTTCTGTGTTGGTTCATACTGATGGTTCTATGTTGGATCTTATGGTTTTGTGTTGGATCATACTGATGGTTCTGTGTTGGTTCATACTGATGGTTCTATGTTGGATCTTATGGTTCTGTGTTGGATCATACTGATGGTTCTGTGTTGGATCATACTGATGGTTCTGGGTTGGATCGTATGGTTCTGTGTTGGTTCATACTGATGGTTCTATGTTGGATCTTATGGTTCTGTGTTGGTTCATACTGATGGTTCTATGTTGGATCTTATGGTTCTGTGTTGGATCATACTGATGGTTCTGTGTTGGATCATACTGATGGTTCTGGGTTGGATCGTATGGTTCTGTGTTGGTTCATACTGATGGTTCTATGTTGGATCGTATGGTTCTGTGTTGGATCTTATGGTTCTGTGTTGGATCTTATGGTTCTGTGTTGGTTCATACTGATGGTTCTATGTTGGATCTTATGGTTTTGTGTTGGATCATATCTGATGGTTTCTGTGTTGGTTGGATCATACTGATGGTTCTATGTTGGATCGTTGGATGGTTCTGTGTTGGATCTTATGGTTCTGTGTTGGATCTTATGGTTCTGTGTTGGTTCATACTGATGGTTCTATGTTGGATCTTATGGTTCTGTGTTGGATCATACTGATGGTTCTGTGTTGGTTCATACTGATGGTTCTATGTTGGATCGTATGGTTCTGTGTTGGATCTTATGGTTCTGTGTTGGATCTTATGGTTCTGTGTTGGTTCATACTGATGGTTCTATGTTGGATCTTATGGTTTTGTGTTGGATCATACTGATGGTTCTGTGTTGGTTCATACTGATGGTTCTATGTTGGATCGTATGGTTCTGTGTTGGATCTTATGGTTCTGTGTTGGATCTTATGGTTCTGTGTTGGTTCATACTGATGGTTCTATGTTGAATCTTATGGTTTTGTGTTGGATCATACTGATGGTTCTGTGTTGGTTCATACTGATGGTTCTATGTTGGATCGTATGGTTCTGTGTTGGATCTTATGGTTCTGTGTTGGATCTTATGGTTCTGTGTTGGTTCATACTGATGGTTCTATGTTGGATCTTATGGTTCTGTGTTGGATCATACTGATGGTTCTGTGTTGGTTCATACTGATGGTTCTATGTTGGATCTTATGGTTCTGTGTTGGATCATACTGATGGTTCTGGGTTGGATCGTATGGTTCTGTGTTGGATCATACTGATGGTTCTATGTTGGATCTTATGGTTCTGTGTTGGATCATACTGATGGTTCTGTGTTGGTTCATACTGATGGTTCTATGTTGGATCTTATGGTTCTGTGTTGGTTCATACTGACGGTTCTGTTTGAGTCTTCCCCGCCCCTCTCCATTGGTAGATTAGGGCTCATGACCCCCTGCAGGGCACTGAGGGGGTCTGTCTGTATCACTCCCCTCTCTGCCCTCGTTCCCTCCTAGAGACCCTGAGTTTAATCAGGCCTGAGCCACACCCCCAGGCAGAC
>CM055738.1:1602115-1607115 GCA_029465975.1 Dallia pectoralis | reverse complement strand
CAACATAGGCAGAGGCAGGCAGTGATTGACAGCATGCAACAGTATTGTACTGTGATTGACAGTAGGCAACAGTATTGTACTGTGATTGACAGTAGGCAACAGTATTGTACTGTGATTGACAGTAGGCAACAGTATTGTACTGTGATTGACAGTAGGCAACAGTATTGTACTGTGATTGACAGTAGGCAACAGTATTGTACTGTGATTGACAGTAGGCAACAGTATTGTACTGTGATTGACAGTAGGCAACAGTATTGTACTGTGATTGACAGTAGGCAACAGTATTGTACTGTGATTGACAGTAGGCAACAGTATTGTACTGTGATTGACAGTAGGCAACAGTATTGTACTGTGATTGACAGTAGGCAAAAGTATCAGTATTTCACTATTGTGTGATTGACAGTAGGCAACAGTATTGTACTGTGATTGACAGTAGGCAACAGTATTGTACTGTGATTGACAGTAGTATTTCACTGCAGTAGGCAGTATTGTACTGTGATTGACAGTAGGCAACAGTATTGTACTGTGATTGACAGTTGACAGTATTGTACTGTGATTGACAGTAGGCAACAGTATTGTACTGTGATTGACTAGGCAAAGTGTGATTGACAGTAGGCAACAGTATTGCACTGTGATTGACAGTAGGCAACAGTATTGTACTGTGATTGACAGTAGGCAACAGTATTGTACTGTGATTGACAGTAGGCAACAGTATTTCACTGTGATTGACAGTAGGCAACAGTATTGTACTGTGATTGACAGTAGGCAACAGTATTGTACTGTGATTGACAGTAGGCAACAGTATTGTACTGTGATTGACAGTAGGCAACAGTATTGTACTGTGATTGACAGTAGGCAACAGTATTGTACTGTGATTGACAGTATGGCACAGTTTTGTACTGTGATTGACAGTAGGGAACAGTATTGTACTTTGATTGACAGTAGGGAACAGTAGTGTACTGTGATTGACTGTAGGGAACAGTATTGTACTGTGATTGACAGTATGGAACTGTATTGTACCTGTGATTGACAGTAGGGAACAGTATTGTACTGTGATTGACAGTATTGTACTGTGATTGACAGTAGGGAACTGTAGTGTACTGTGATTGACAGTAGGGAACAGTATTGTACTGTGATTGACAGTATTGTACTGTGATTGACAGTAGGGAACTGTAGTGTACTGTGATTGACAGTATGGAACAGTAGTGTACTGTGATTGACAGTATTGTACTGTGATTGACAGTGTTGCTCTACACTAGAATGGGATTACATCTTCTAGCTCTATTATATACTGCCTATTTTTACCCTGGTGATAAAGGTTAAAGGTTAAGACGATTGCCCTCCTCCAACTCTCCCCTCATCTCCTCCTCCTCCTCCAGCCCACTATGGGAGGCCTCTGTAGATGATAAGGGGGGCAGAGAGAGCAGGAGGCACTCCACAGCAGGGCTTTCATCTTCCAACGCACTGCTACTAAAATAGCTGGAACAAAATCCAGGGAGTATGGCTCAGCAGGGAGTATGGCACAGAAGGGAGTATAACACAGCAGGGAGTATGGCACAGAAGGGAGTATAACACAGCAGGGAGTATAACACAGAAGGGAGTATGGCACAGCAGGGAGTATAACACAGCAGGGAGTATGGCACAGCAGGGGTATGGCACAGCAGGGAGCAGGGGGTATAACACAGAAGGGAGTATGGCACAGCAGGGAGTATAACACAGCAGGGAGTATGGCACAGCAGGGAGTATGGCACAGGGAGTATAACAGAAGGGAGTATGGCAGTATAACACAGAAGGGAGTATGGCACAGCAGGGAGTATGGCACAGTATAACACAGAAGGGAGTATGGCAAGCAGGGAGTATAACACAGAAGGGAGTATGGCACAGCAGGGAGTATAACACAGCAGGGGAGTATGGCACAGGGAGTATGGCAGGGTATGGCACATCATGGCACAGCAGGGAGTATAATAACACAGGGAAGGGAGTATGGCACAGCAGGGAGTATAACACAGCATGGCAAAGCAGGGTATAACACAGTATAACACAGAGCAGGGAGTATAACACAGAAGGGAGTATGGCACAGCAGGGAGTATAACACAGAAGGGAGTATGGCACAGCAGGGAGTATGGCACAGCAGGGAGTATAACACAGAAGGGAGTATGGCACAGCAGGGAGTATAACACAGAAGGGAGTATGGCACAGCAGGGAGTATGGCACAGCAGGGAGTATGGCACAGCAGCGAGTATAACACAGCAGGGAGTATGGCACATCAGGGAGTATGGCACATCAGGAAGTATGGCACATCATGGAGTATGGCACAGCAGGGAGTATGGCACAGCAGGGAGTATGGCACAGAAGGGAGTATGGCAGGCATTGTGAGTGTATCACACTGAAGACTGAGGTTTATTAATATAATGTTACATTGGTTAGTTAATCAGTGGGCTATTTACGGTCCCTGGTTAGGTTCACGGGTGCTTGTTATTAATATAATGTTATTTAGGTTAGTTTACACACACACAGACACACACACGCACACACACACACACACACACACACAAACACACACACACACACCAGAAATAAGGCAGTTCGCTCCAGTAGCTTAGCTGAGCAAACTCAGAACAAAGCTTCTTGCATTTAGACAGAATTGTATGTTGAATCAGCTTTCCTCTGAGATAAAATTCATCCTGTCCTGTGTTCTCAGCTATTAGGTAAGACTGAATCACCTCTAGGAAAGCACCCGGTCATTATGACTGCTGTCAAATAACACATGAACAAATGTGCTGCGATCTGGGGTCACACTCCCCAGAGGATCTGCCCAGGGATTAGTTCCACCCAGTCAGGTGTCCTGCTGCCCGTCTAAGTCATGTGTGTTTATATGTTAAAGCCCTATCAAGAAAATACTTATTTCTCCTATTTGCTCAAGAGGGCTATTTTCTGTATCCACCCACTCCAAAAGGAAGAAAAAGTCAATAGTGCTGATCGATTCAGGGTTTTTTCTTCTCGTTTACCTCTGCATCCATGCCTGGTACTGAGTGAAAGAGAGAGGCAGAGCGAGCGAGAAGGAGAGGGATGGAGAGAGGGAGAGAGGGAGGGAGAGGGAGGAAGAGGGAGGGAGAGATATTGAAAAACAGGCAGGGGGCTGTAAGATAAATGTATTAGAAACCACAACTCATAGACACGCCCTCCCCATCCTGACCCTCGACCCCTCCCCTTTTCCCTTTCCCACCCTGCACCTCCTCCCCATCTCACCACCCTGCACCTCCTCCCCATCTCACCACCCTGCACCTCCTCCTCATCTCACCACCCTGCACCTCCTCCCCATCTCACCACCCTGCACCTCCTCCCCATCTCACCACCCTGCACCTCCTCCCCATCTCACCACCCTGCACCTCCTCCCCATCTCACCACCCTGCACCTCCTCCCCATCTCACCACCCTGCACCTCCTCCCCATCTCACCACCCTGCACCTCCTCCCCATCTCACCACCCTGCACCTCCTCCCTCCACGCCTCCATAGCAATCCAGAATCTTTAATGACACATATATTGAACCACAAACATCCTAGAATAAAGAGGTAATAACCAAATGGGTGACGAAGAGGACGAGTAGGTCTACGAGGATGGTATCTCGGGTCTCCATTGTGTCTCGTTAATAACAGGAAGTCTCCATAGTATCTTGTTAATAACAGGAAGTATCCATAGTATCTCGTTAATAACAGGAAGTCTCCATAGTATCTCGTTAATAACAGGAAGTGTCCATAGTATCTCGTTAATAACAGAAAGTCTCCATAGTATCTAGTTTATTACAGGAAGTCTCCATAGTATCTCGTTAATAACAGGAAGTCTCCATAGTATCTTGTTTATGACAGGAAGTCTCCATAGTATCTCGTTAATAACAGGAAGTCTCCATAGTATCTCGTTAATAACAGGAAGTCTCCATAGTATCTCGTTAATAACAGGAAGTATCCATAGTATCTCGTTAATAACAGGAAGTCTCCATAGTATCTCGTTAATAACAGGAAGTCTCCATAGTATCTCGTTAATAACAGGAAGTGTCCATAGTATCTCGTTAATAACAGGAAGTCTCCATAGTATCTCGTTAATAACAGGAAGTGTCCATAGTATCTCGTCAATAACAGGAAGTCTCCATAGTATCTCGTTAATAACAGGAAGTATCCATACAATCTTGTTAATAACAGGAAGTCTCCATAGTATCTCGTTAATAACAAAAAGTCACCATAGTATCTCGTTTATTACAGGAAGTCTCCATAGTATCTCGTTAATAACAGGAAGTCTCCATAGTATCTCGTTAATAACAGGAAGTATCCATACAATCTTGTTAATAACAGGAAGTCTCCATAGTATCTCGTTAATAACAAAAAGTCACCATAGTATCTCGTTTATTACAGGAAGTCTCCATAGAATCTTGTTAATAACAGGAAGTCTCCATAGTATCTCGTTAATAACAGGAAGTCTCCATAGTATCTCATTAATAACAGGAAGTCTCCATAGAATTTTGTTAATCCTGGTCTGTGCTGGTCTGTTGTCTTTCTAATCCTGGTCTGTGCTGGTCTGTTGTCTTTCTAATCCTGGTCTGTGCTGGTGTGTTTGCAGTGGGACCACTCATCGGCCGTTACTGTGGGATTAAGATTCCTCCTGAGGTCACGTCGTCTACAGGCATCCTGTCCCTGTCCTTCCACACAGACATGGCTGTAGCTAAAGATGGTTTCTCAGCACGCTACAACATGACACACAAACAGGTCACAGAATGTAAGTGTGTGTGTGTGTTATTGTGATTCTATTAGTATATTAGTATAGTGTGTGTGTGTTATTGTGATTCTATTAGTATATTAGTATAGTGTGTGTGTGTTATTGTGATTCTATTAGTATATTAGTATAGTGTGTGTGTGTTATTGTGATTCTATTAGTATATTAGTATAGTGTGTGTGTGTTATTGTGATTCTATTAGTATATTAGTATAGTGTGTGTGTGTTATTGTGAT
>CM055738.1:1587115-1599615 GCA_029465975.1 Dallia pectoralis | reverse complement strand
GTTATATTCTACACCATAATATTTGGCCCTTCCTGTCTCTCAACACAGGTCACCCGGGTTCTGTCTTCACCTCTCTCTGTCTCTCTGTCTTCACCTCTCTCTGTCTCTCTGTCTTCACCTCTCTCTGTCTTCACCTCTCTCTGTCTCTCTGTCTTCACCTCTCTCTGTCTTCACCTCTCTCTGTCTCTCTGTCTTCACCTCTCTCTGTCTCTCTGTCTTCACCTCTCTCTGTCTTCACCTCTCTCTGTCTCTCTGTCTTCACCTCTCTCTGTCTCTCTGTCTTCACCTCTCTCTGTCTTCACCTCTCTCTGTCTCTCTGTCTTCACCTCTCTCTGTCTTCACCTCTCTCTGTCTTCACCTCTCTCTGTCTCTCTGTCTTCACCTCTCTGTCTCTTTGTCTTCACCTCTCTCTGTCTCTCTGTCTTCACCTCTCTCTGTCTCTCTGTCTTCACCTCTCTCTGTCTCTCTGTCTTCACCTCTCTCTGTCTTCACCTCTCTCTGTCTCTCTGTCTTCACCTCTCTCTGTCTCTGTCTCTCAGCATTCATTGTCTCATGTCTCCTTGTAATACACTACGTTCCACCAGGATCCATCAGTTGCAGGATTCCACGTGGAACACAATTCTTCTGTGTTCTGTTGAGTCCTCCCTGGTGCTCCTCTCACCTCATCTCCTTACCTCTCCCCTCTCCTCCTTCCTTCCCTCTCTCCTGTGATGACTAACCACTACTTGATAGATGAGACTCCTTGTCCAGGGATCTTCTGTTAGCAGGAATGCTCCAGATATTGATTTGTTGTCTGCCTGCCTCTCCTCCTATCTTACGCTGAGCGGCTAGGACACCCCTGTGTCACAAATCGCACCCCACTCCCTAGAGCCTCCCTGTGGGTCCCAGTTAAACCAAGTGCACCAACAAGGGAACAGGATGAAGCTTAAGAGAGAGATCGGGCGAAGGGAACACGTCTCTGGCAGTTTCACACACACTCTGCAGTTTTCATGTTTTTTATGACAGCCCACCGGACAGGCTTGTCCCAAACGGACCCTCTTACTTTCCTACATCCTGTCTAGTGCACGACTGTGAGCCCTGGGTAAAAGAGAGCCCTTTATAGGGGGTAGGGTGCATTCTGGGAGTGTGTGTGTGTGTGTGTGTGTGTGTGTGTGTGTGTGTGTGTGTGTGTGTGTGTGTGTGTGTGTGTGTGTGTGTGTGTGTGTGTGTGTGTGTGTGTGTGTGTGTGTGTGTGTGTGTGTGTGTGTGTGTGTGTGTGTGTGTGTGTGTGTGTGTGTGTGTGTGTGCGTGTGTGTGTGCGTGTGTGTGTGTGTGTCCGGCAGGGTAGACCTTGGTGGCATTTCAATTCCAGCCACGTAGCATCATCACAGCAAAATTAGATGAATAGGAAGGTGATTTTGGGGATTGTGTGAAGAGAAATTAGAGTACATATCATGATCATCGATCGCTGCAGAGAAGAGAGAAAGGCAGGAGAGAGAGATAAAACAGGGGAAATAGAAATTATAAAGAGAAAAGACGGATGAGTGAAAGACAGGAAAGAGAGAGAGAATAGACGGATGACTACAAGATAGAGGGAAAGAAAAGACGGATGAGTACAAGATAGAGGGAGAGAGAGGAAGAGAGTGGCAGGGGAAGAACTTGGAAAGAAATTGAAGAACAACAGAGAGATTATTTATACATTAACATTTCAATTTGACGGCCCGTTTTATCTCCATCTCTGTTCGGTCTCTGTTACTCCTTCAATCTCTGTCTCTCTAACTCTAAATGTTAATGGCTTCATTGGCTTGTCGTCACAGTGGACACTGTGTTTTCCTCTTATTGCAATCTGAGCGGCACTCGGTCGCTGTTAAATAGTTAAACTGAAGTGAAGTCTGAAAACATGTGCCTGCATACTGTGTGGTAGTCAGTTGGTGGCTGTCACATTTAAATAAAGCAGGTAGCCATCATCTGAGACAAGCAGAGGTAAGAAGCTAGCTAGCTAACTGTCTGAGAGACATCAGAGGTAAGAAGCTAGCTAGCTAACTGTCTGAGAGACATCAGAGGTAAGAAGCTAGCTAGCTAACTGTCTGAGAGACATCAGAGGTAAGAAGCTAGCTAGCTAACTGTCTGAGAGACATCAGAGGTAAGAAGCTAGCTAGCTAACTGTCTGAGAGACATCAGAGGTAAGAAGCTAGCTAGCTAACTGTCTGAGAGACATCAGAGGTAAGAAGCTAGCTAGCTAACTGTCTGAGAGACATCAGAGGTAAGAAGCTAGCTAGCTAACTGTCTGAGAGACAAGCAGAGGTAAGAAGCTAGCTAGCTAACTGTCTGAGAGACAAGCAGAGGTAAGAAGCTAGCTAGCTAACTGTCTGAGAGACATCAGAGGTAAGAAGCTAGCTAGCTAACTGTCTGAGAGACATCAGAGGTAAGAAGCTAGCTAGCTAACTGTCTGAGAGACATCAGAGGTAAGAAGCTAGCTAGCTAACTGTCTGAGAGACATCAGAGGTAAGAAGCTAGCTAGCTAACTGTCTGAGAGACATCAGAGGTAAGAAGCTAGCTAGCTAACTGTCTGAGAGACAAGCAGAGGTAAGAAGCTAGCTAGCTAACTGTCTGAGAGACATCAGAGGTAAGAAGCTAGCTAGCTAACTGTCTGAGAGACATCAGAGGTAAGAAGCTAGCTAGCTAACTGTCTGAGAGACATCAGAGGTAAGAAGCTAGCTAGCTAACTGTCTGAGAGACATCAGAGGTAAGAAGCTAGCTAGCTAACTGTCTGAGAGACATCAGAGGTAAGAAGCTAGCTGCACCAGTACCAGCCAGCTCACTAGTGATACATTGGGAGCTTGTCTCATTAGGTTCATTCTGGTTTTGTGAATCCCACATCTTGCTGCAATAAAGTGTGTTCTGTCAATCAGACAGTGTTGTTCCAACTGAGGACTTTCTATAATTCCCTGAGATCTCCCTTGTAATCATCACCTGCCTTTTAATTTTACTAAATAAACCTGTCATTCTCAGTTTCAATTTAAAAAGCTTTATTTTGAAGGCTTAACTGTCATGGGTGTAATACGGTGAAACCAAACCGGGTGAAAAAACCTGTTTCCTTGGTGCAGGTGGACCTCCATGTGCTGAAGGTTCTGACTGGCATCGCTACACAGGGAGCGGTATCCAAGGAGACCCAGAAGTCCTACTACGTCACCCTGTTCAAACTGGAGGTCAGCACCAACGGGGAGGACTGGATGGTCTACCGTCACGGCAAGAACCACAAGGTCGGTCGCTAACACACCCACATACACACACACACACACACACATACACACACGCATAGCGAGAGATGAATGGGAGAGCTGGAGGGAGAGAGAGGAAGGAGAAAGACGGTCAGAGTGAGGGACAGAAAGTGTGAGAAGAAAGTTGCCGGGTGAGCCAAAGAGGTGAGCCGAGCTGAGAACGCTGCTCTCATGGAAACTCACTCTGGCAGGATGCCAATGGAGTCGGGAGGAATTGGTTCTGGAGTATGAAAGACACGCCCACTTCATCTGGTCTTAGAGGATTGGCAGTGAGATGGGAGGAGCAGGAGTAAAGAACTGTTGGTTCTGGAGTATGAAGGACACGCCCACTTCATCTGGTCTTAGAGGATTGGCAGTGAGATGGGAGGAGCAGGAGTAAAGAACTGTTGGTTCTGGAGTATGAAGGACACGCCCACTTCATCTGGTCTTAGAGGATTGGCAGTGAGATGGGAGGAGCAGGAGTAAAGAACTGTTGGTTCTGGAGTATGAAGGACACGCCCACTTCATCTGGTCTTAGAGGATTGGCAGTGAGATGGGAGGAGCAGGAGTAAAGAACTGTTGGTTCTGGAGTATGAAGGACACGCCCACTTCATCTGGTCTTAGAGGATTGGCAGTGAGATGGGAGGAGCAGGAGTAAAGAACTGTTGGTTCTGGAGTATGAAGGACACGCCCACTTCATCTGGTCTTAGAGGATTGGCAGTGAGATGGGAGGAGCAGGAGTAAAGAACTGTTGGTTCTGGAGTATGAAGGACACGCCCACTTCATCTGGTCTTAGAGGATTGGCAGTGAGATGGGAGGAGCAGGAGTAAAGAACTGTTGGTTCTGGAGTATGAGTGACACGCCCACTTCATCTGGTCTTAGAGGATTGGCAGTGAGATGGGAGGAGCAGGAGTAAAGAACTGTTGGTTCTGGAGTATGAAGGACACGCCCACTTCATCTGGTCTTAGAGGATTGGCAGTGAGATGGGAGGAGCAGGAGTAAAGAACTGTTGGTTCTGGAGTATGAAGGACACGCCCACTTCATCTGGTCTTAGAGGATTGGCAGTGAGATGGGAGGAGCAGGAGTAAAGAACTGTTGGTTCTGGAGTATGAAGGACACGCCCACTTCATCTGGTCTTAGAGGATTGGCAGTGAGATGGGAGGAGCAGGAGTAAAGAACTGTTGGTTCTGGAGTATGAAGGACACGCCCACTTCATCTGGTCTTAGAGGATTGGCAGTGAGATGGGAGGAGCAGGAGTAAAGAACTGTTGGTTCTGGAGTATGAAGGACACGCCCACTTCATCTGGTCTTAGAGGATTGGCAGTGAGATGGGAGGAGCAGGAGTAAAGAACTGTTGGTTCTGGAGTATGAGTGACACGCCCACTTCATCTGGTCTTAGAGGATTGGCAGTGAGATGGGAGGAGCAGGAGTAAAGAACTGTTGGTTCTGGAGTATGAAGGACACGCCCACTTCATCTGGTCTTAGAGGATTGGCAGTGAGATGGGAGGAGCAGGAGTAAAGAACTGTTGGTTCTGGAGTATGAAGGACACGCCCACTTCATCTGGTTTTAGAGGATTGGCAGTGAGATGGGAGGAGCAGGAGTAAAGAACTGTTGGTTCTGGAGTATGAAGGACACGCCCACTTCATCTGGTTTCAGAGGATTGCCAGTGGATTACTCCTCAACAATTAATTGTAGAAAGAGACATGTTTTTACTCATGACCCATATCCCAAGGCTTCTGTCTTTTCTTTTCTCTCTCCTGTCTTGTGCTTTTCTCTGTCCCCCTTTCTCTCCTTACTTACAGAGCATCCAGTGCACTGACCTGATAACAGCTACTTGTAGGATTTTGTTGTTCTGTTGTTTTGAGTCTGGTCAGACATTTTGTGTCCTGCTGGTGAGTCTGGTCAGACATTTTGTGTCCTGCTGGTGAGTCTGGTCAGACATTTTGTGTCCTGCTGGTGAGTCTGGTCAGACATTGTGTGTCCTGCTGGTGAGTCTGGTCAGACATTTTGTGTCCTGCTGGTGAGTCTGGTCAGACATTTTGTGTCCTGCTGGTGAGTCTGGTCAGACATTTTGTGTCCTGCTGGTGAGTCTGGTCAGACATTTTGTGTCCTGCTGGTGAGTCTGGTCAGACATTTTGTGTCCTGCTGGTGAGTCTGGTCAGACATTTTGTGTCCTGCTGGTGAGTCTGGTCAGACATTTTGTGTCCTGCTGGTGAGTCTGGTCAGACATTTTGTGTCCTGCTGGTGAGTCTGGTCAGACATTTTGTGTCCTGCTGGTGAGTCTGGTCAGACATTTTGTGTCCTGCTGGTGAGTCTGGTCAGACATTTTGTTTCCTGCTGGTGAGTCTGGTCAGACATTTTGTGTTCTGCTGGTGAGTTGAGGTGCCATAGGGACCCTGGTGGCTCTGTCCTGACGTCTGTCTAGCAAATGAGAGGAGACAGGTCTTTATTATTTCATCAGTCCTTCAACTACAACCACAGAGGCACAACACGGACACTTACATTATTCAGCCCTTCCTTACAGTCCCCAGCACTGCAGTTTGGTTCTCTGACTGACTCGCTGATTGACCGGCTGACTGTCTGTCTGACTGACTGACTGGCTGACTGACCAGCTGGTCCGCACTGTTTGGTGTCTTTGGATATGCATGGTTTTCAGTTGTAAATATTTCTTGGTATCCATGGTAATCAGGTGGTGTTGTGGTGTAATTTTGTGTCAAATCCAGACAGAGGTTTCGTACTAGGGTCAAATTGAAGATCATTCATTTTATGTAGATAGTTTTTCGTTTAGAACTTAATTTGACATCCTGAATTGACTGCCTTCAAATGAATTTGTACTTGAACGTGAACTTGGAGAGACGTGGTTCCGGTTCAGACAGCTAGTTAGTGACACTCATTTCTGTGTCAGTCTGACACCACAGGCTTCAGATCAGTGTTTTACAGAAAGATAAGGGTAACAGAAGGACTTGAATCGGTGACTTTGAAATAAATGCTGACTTTGATACAGGAGACAGCCTCTCAGATAATTCCCCAATCCCCCTCTCTCTCTCCGTTCTTTCCCTTCTGTCTCTCTCTCTCTCCCACCTCCTCTCATCTGTTTCTACCTCCTCTCTCTTCCTCCTCTCCGTCCATCTCTCCCTCCTCTCTCTCTCTCTGCTCTTTCCCTTCTCTCTTCCTCTCTCTCCCACCTCCTCTCCCTCCTCTCTCTCTCTCTGCTCTTTCCCTTCTCTCTTCCTCTCTCTACCTCCTCTCTCTTCCTCCATCTCTCCCTCCATCTCTCCCTCCTCTCTCTCTCTGCTCTTCCCCTTCACGTGAGTCTTTTCCTGGCGCTTCCAGCTGCCTGTTCTGGAGAGTTTTCCCACACACTCTGGGGGCTGATGGATTACCCTCATCTTGACCTCTGAACCCCCATGACACCTCTGAACCCCACAACTCTGTTCCACACACCACATCATAACCTCTCTGGGTGCTTGGACAGTCAAGAGTCTCAGTGTAGAACAGATACACTCAAGCACAGTCATTTTATAACACTCAGAATAAGGAAACTCATTCAGTCACGGCTGTTAGTCTCTCTGGATGAGTGCGTCTCCGAACGATTTAATGCAAACTCAGACATGGGATCCGACGGGGGATATGACACCCCGGGAACGTAATTAAGGAAGTTTGGAGGACACCCTGGGGGAGGTCCTCACTGACCTTAGTGGCCAGAGAATTATGTTGGTGGGAGTGGCCAGATAGTTATGTGGGAGTGGCCTAGCAATTGTTTGTTTCAGCTTGCTACCTAGCAACACCACTTTACATACAAAACAATACCACAACAAACAACTCAACACATGTAACTTAACAAACAACTGATACACACACACACACATGCACATACACTCGTACGCTCACACATACACACTCAGATGCTCACACATACACACACACACACGCTCAGACACACACACACACACTCATACACTCACACATACACACACACACACACACACACACACTCTGACACACACACACTCTGACACACACACTCTGACACACACACACACTCTGACACACACACACACACCCATCACAATCACACACATACACACACACACACACTCATACACATACACACACACACACACACACACACTCTGACACACACACACTCTGACACACACACACACACACTGACACACACACACACACACACACACCCATACAATCACACATACACACACATACACACACACACTCAGACACACACACTGGTCAGACATGTATAGCTGCCCATGTCATCAGATCCCAGGGAGGGTCATCTGTCCTTTCTATATGTGCAGTGGAGCCAAACGTCCCGTCCTCCTCTTCATCCTGTTCCTCTTCCGGCCCCCTGAGACAAACCTGACAAAGGCTAACGCATCCAGTTCTGACTGTTGGACATGGAGATATGCTATCTGAGCTTGTTATCAGGTCTTACACCAACGCTCACAGAAACACTCGCTCAAGGGGAGGAGACACTTCCTGACAGTCAATGGCCAAGTAGTGGTAGAACCTACTGAGACTCACTATAACCATCCAGTATCACTCTACTGAGACTCACTATAACCATCCAGTAAGACTCTACTGAGACTCACTATAACCATCCAGTATCACTCTACTGAGACTCACTATAACCATCCAGTAAGAATCTACTGAGACTCACTATAACCATCCAGTATGACTCTACTGAGACTCACTATAACCATCCAGTAAGACTCTACTGAGACTCACTATAACCATCCAGTAAGACTCTACTGAGACTCACTATAACCATCCAGTATCACTCTACTGAGACTCACTATAACCATCCAGTAAGACTCTACTGAGACTCACTATAACCATCCAGTAAGAACCTACTGAGACTCACTATAACCATCCAGTAAGAACCTACTGAGACTCACTATAACCATCCAGTAAGAACCTCTACTGAGACTCACTATAACCATCCAGTAAGACTCTACTGAGACTCACTATAACCATCCAGTAAGAACCTACTGAGACTCACTATAACCATCCAGTAAGACTCTACTGAGACTCACTATAACCATCCAGTAAGAACCTACTGAGACTCACTATAACCATCCAGTAAGACCCTACTGAGACTCACTATAACCATCCAGTAAGAACCTACTGAGACTCACTATAACCATCCAGTAAGACTCCTACTGAGACTCACTATAACCATCCAGTAAGACTCTACTGAGACTCACTATAACCATCCAGTAAGACTCTACTGAGACTCACTATAACCATCCAGTAAGACTCTACTGAGACTCACTATAACCATCCAGTAAGACTCTACTGAGACTCACTATAACCATCCAGTAAGACCTACTGAGACTCACTATAACCATCCAGTATCACTCTACTGAGACTCACTATAACCATCCAGTAAGACTCTACTGAGACTCACTATAACCATCCAGTAAGACTCTACTGAGACTCACTATAACCATCCAGTAAGACTCTACTGAGACTCACTATAACCATCCAGTAAGACTCTACTGAGACTCACTATAACCATCCAGTAAGACTCTACTGAGACTCACTATAACCATCCAGTAAGACTCTACTGAGACTCACTATAACCATCCAGTAAGACTCTACTGAGACTCACTATAACCATCCAGTAAGACTCTACTGAGACTCACTATAACCATCCAGTAAGACTCTACTGAGACTCACTATAACCATCCAGTAAGACTCTACTGAGACTCACTATAACCATCCAGTAAGACTCTACTGAGACTCACTATAACCATCCAGTAAGACTCTACTGAGACTCACTATAACCATCCAGTAAGACTCTACTGAGACTCACTATAACCATCCAGTAAGACCTACTGAGACTCACTATAACCATCCAGTAAGAACCTACTGAGACTCACTATAACCATCCAGTAAGACTCTACTGAGACTCACTATAACCATCCAGTAAGACTCTACTGAGACTCACTATAACCATCCAGTAAGACTCTACTGAGACTCACTATAACCATCCAGTAAGACTCTACTGAGACTCACTATAACCATCCAGTAAGACTCTACTGAGACTCACTATAACCATCCAGTAAGACTCTACTACTCACTATAACCATCCAGTAAGACCTACTGAGACTCACTATAACCATCCAGTAAGACCACCATAACCATCCAGTAGAGACTCCAGTAAGACTCTACTGAGACTCACTATAACCATCCAGTAAGACTCTACTGAGACTCACTGATAACCATCCAGTAAGAAGACCTACTGAGACTCACTATAACCATCCAGTAAGACTCTACTGAGACTCACTATAACCATCCAGTAAGACTCTACTGAGACTCACTATAACCATCCAGTAAGACTCTCACTGTAGACTCACTATAACCATCCAGTAAGACCATGAGACTCACTATAACCATCCAGTAAGACTCTACTCACTATAACCATCCAGTAAGACTCTACTGAGACTCACTATAACCATCCAGAAGACTCACTGATAATAACCATCCAGTAAGACTCACTACCAACTGAGACTCACTATAATCATCCAGTAAGAACCTGAGACTCACTGAGACTCACTATAACCATCCAGTAAGACTCTACTGAGACTCACTATAACCATCCAGTAAGACTCACTATAACCATCCAGTAAGACTCTCACTATCACTACCATCCAGTAAGACTCTACTGAGACTCACTATAACCATAAGACTCTACCAGTCTACTGAGACTCTACTGAGACTCACTATAACCATCCAGTAAGACTCTACTGAGACTCACTATAACCATCCAGTAAGACCCTACTGAGACTCACTATAATCATCCAGTAAGAACCAACTGAGACTCACTATAACCATCCAGTAAGACTCTACTGAGACTCACTATAACCATCCAGTAAGACTCTACTGAGACTCACTATAACCATCCAGTAAGACTCTACTGAGACTCACTATAACCATCCAGTAAGACTCTACTGAGACTCACTATAACCATCCAGTAAGACTCTACTGAGACTCACTATAACCATCCAGTAAGACCCTACTGAGACTCACTATAACCATCCAGTAAGACTCTACTGAGACTCACTATAACCATCCAGACCATCCAGAAATACAATAGCACTGGACTCAACCGTGACTGTCCTTCTCTTTCCTGGGCAGATGTTCCACGCCAACACAGATTCTACTGAGGTGGTTCTGAACCGGATCCCCCAGCCCGTTCTGGTCCGCTTCGTACGCATCCGACCGCAGGAGTGGAAGACTGGGATTGCCCTGCGCTTTGAACTTTACGGCTGCCAGATCACCGGTAAGACTCATTATGGTTTCGCTAGTTACCAGTTAAATACGTTCCTCTTGTTTGGCTAGTTACCAGTTATATACGTTTCTCTTGTTTGGCTAGTTACCAGTTAAATACGTTCCTCTTGTTTGGCTAGTTACCAGTTAAATACGTTTCTCTTGTTTGGCTAGTTACCAGTTAAATACGTTTCTCTTGTTTGGCTAGTTACCAGTTAAATATGTTCCTCTTGTTTGGCTAGTTACCAGTTAAATACGTTTCTCTTGTTTGGCTAGTTACCAGTTAAATACGTTTCTCTTGTTTGGCTAGTTACCAGTTAAATACGTTTCTCTTGTTTGGCTAGTTACCAGTTAAATAGTTACCAGTTAAATACGTTTCTCTTGTTTGGCTAGTTACCAGTTAAATACGTTTCTCTTGTTTGGCTAGTTACCAGTTAAATACGTTTCTCTTGTTTGGCTAGTTACCAGTTAAATACGTTCCTCTTGTTTGGCTAGTTACCAGTTAAATACGTTCCTCTTGTTTGGCTAGTTACCAGTTAAATACGTTCCTCTTGTTTGGCTAGTTACCAGTTAAATACGTTCCTCTTGTTTGGCTAGTTACCAGTTAAATACGTTTCTCTTGTTTGGCTAGTTACCAGTTAAATACGTTTCTCTTGTTTGGCTAGTTACCAGTTAAATATGTTTCTCTTGTTTGGCTAGTTACCAGTTAAATACGTTTCTCTTGTTTGGCTAGTTACCAGTTAAATATGTTCCTCTTGTTTGGCTAGTTACCAGTTATATACGTTCCTCTTGTTTGGCTAGTTACCAGTTAAATACGTTTCTCTTGTTTGGCTAGTTACCAGTTAAATACGTTCCTCTTGTTTGGCTAGTTACCAGTTAAATACGTTTCTCTTGTTTGGCTACTTACCAGTTAAATACGTTTCTCTTGTTTGGCTAGTTACCAGTTAAATACGTTTCTCTTGTTTGGCTAGTTACCAGTTAAATAGGTTTCTCTTGTTTGGCTAGTTACCAGTTAAATATGTTTCTCTTGTTTGGCTAGTTACCAGTTAAATACGTTTCTCTTGTTTGGCTAGTTACCAGTTAAATACGTTCCTCTTGTTTGGCTAGTTACCAGTTAAATACGTTTCTCTTGTTTGGCTAGTTACCAGTTAAATACGTTTCTCTTGTTTGGCTAGTTACCAGTTAAATCGATCCTCTTGTTTGGCTAGTTACCAGTTAAATACGTTCCTCTTGTTTGGCTAGTTACCAGTTAAATACGTTCCTCTTGTTTGGCTAGTTACCAGTTAAATATGTTCCTCTTGTTTGGCTAGTTACCTGTTAAATACGTTTCTCTTGTTTGGCTAGTTACCAGTTAAATACGTTTCTCTTTATGGTTTGGCTAGATATGTCCTATGAAAAGAGGTGTGTCCTATTGAAAGAGGTGTGTCCTATTAAAAGAGGTGTGTCCTATTGAAAGAGTTGTGTCCTATTGAAATATTATTAATAACTTCTGCTGAAACCTGATAAATGATGGGTTAATTCCACAACACAGAAGACAAGCTGTCTTGCTTTGATGCTATCTGTGCCAGCATTTAACACACACACACGCACACACACACACTCGATACACATGATCCATCAATATACTATTAGCCTGTTATTTGCTGCCATTTCAGATGGCGCTGAGAGGGACAGATGTGCTTTTAGCGACATAAAGCTTTTAGGTCGTATACCAATGACACATAAACCCTAGTAACTCTATTGGATCATTTAGTAGATATTATTAAATATTACTTCCTGCCTGAGACATGAAACATGCAACAGTCCAAACCATTGTAGCACACACTACTTTTTGGAGACCAACATGTATTTCCATGCATTTCCTCTATAACCGTTGAACAAATGACACATTTAACATTTAATCTGAAACAGTGAGAACCTGCAGAATGTTCTAACTGTGCCCATTATGCCATGAAATACAGGATA
>CM055738.1:1479615-1582115 GCA_029465975.1 Dallia pectoralis | reverse complement strand
CGCAGGTCCAGCCCTGAAAAGGCCTCGGTGGCTGAGAGGCCGCCATCTAGTGCGGCAGAGAGACCGCCATCTAGTGCGGCAGAGAGACCGCCATCTAGTGCGGCAGAGAGACCGCCATCTAGTGCGGCTGAGAGTCCGCCATCTTGTGCGGCTCAGAGTCCGCCATCTTGTGCGGCTCAGAGTCCGCCATCTTGTGCGGCTCAGAGTCCGCCGTCGTGGGCGACGTGGTGGCGGAGGCCATCGTGGGCGCCGTCGTGGCGGCGGCCATCGGGGGCGCAGTCGTGGCGGCGGCCATCGTGGGCGGTGTCGTGGCGGCGGCCATCGTGAGCGTAGTCGTGGCGGCGGCCATCGTGAGCGTGAGTCGTGGCGGCGGCCATCGTGAGCGTGGTCGTGGCGGCGGCCATCGTGAGCGTAGTCGTGGCGGCGGCCATCGTGAGCGTAGTCGTGGCGGCCCATCGTGAGCGTAGTCGTGGCGGCGGCCATCGTGAGCGTCGTCGTGGCGGCGGCCATCGTGAGCGTCGTCGTGGCGGCGGCCATCGTGAGCGTCGTCGTGGCGGCGGCCATCGTGAGCGTAGTCGTGGCGGCGGCCATCGTGAGCGTAGTCGTGGCGGCGGCCATCGTGAGCGTAGTCGTGGCGGCGGCCATCGTGAGCGTAGTCGTGGCGGCGGCCATCGTGAGCGTAGTCGTGGCGGCGGCCATCGGGAGCGTAGTCGTGGCGGCGGCCATCGGGAGCGTAGTCGTGGCGGCGGCCATCGGGAGCGTGGTCGTGGCGGCGGCCATCGTGAGCGTGGTCGTGGCGGCGGCCATCGTGAGCGTCGTCGTGGCGGCGGCCATCGTGAGCGTCGTCGTGGCGCGGCCTTCGTGGGCGGCGATGCGGCAGCCATTGTGGGCGGCGATGCGGCAGCCATTGTGGGCGGCGATGCGGCAGCCATTGTGGGCGGCGATGCGGCAGCCATTGTGGGCGGCGATGCGGCAGCCATTGTGGGCGGCGATGCGGCAGCCATTGTAGGCGGCGATGCGGCAGCCATTGTGGGCGGCGATGCGGCAACAGCCATCTTGAGCGCCGGCGTGACGGCGGGAACCATCGTGGACGCTGGCGTGACGGCAACAGCCATCTTGAGCGCCGGCGGGACGACGGCAGCCATCTTGAGCGCTGGCGTGACGGCAGCAGCCATCTTGAGCGCTGGCGTGACGGCGGGAGCCATCGTGGACGCTGGCGTGACGGCGGGAACCATCGTGGGCGCTGGCGTGACGGCAACAGCCATCTTGAGCGCCGGCGGGACGACGGCAGCCATCTTGAGCGCTGGCGTGACGGCAGCAGCCATCTTGAGCGCTGGCGTGACGGCGGGAGCCATCGTGGACGCTGGCGTGACGGCGGGAACCATCGTGGGCGCTGGCGTGACGGCAACAGCCATCTTGAGCGCCGGCGGGACGACGGCAGCCATCTTGAGCGCTGGCGTGACGGCAGCAGCCATCTTGAGCGCTGGCGTGACGGCGGGAGCCATCGTGGACGCTGGCGTGACGGCGGGAGCCATCGTGGACGCTGGCGTGACGGCGGCAGCCCTCTTGGGCGCTGGCATGGTGGCGACCATCTCGGGCGCAGGCGTGGTGGCGACCATCTCAGGCGCTGGCTCTTGGAAATCCAGCCATGTCCTCCACCACGTCCTAATAACAGCCGAGGGCTGTTCATCCAACCCCTCCGGGGGTTTTTCTGTCCCTGACGTCGGTGGCCGAAAAGGGTCTTCCCACTGCGGGGTTTGTGGCTGTAGCTCCAGCCATGTCCTCCACCACGTCCTAATAACAGCTGAGGGCTGTTCATCCAACCCCTCCGGGGGTTTTTCTGTCCCTGTCGTCGGCGGCCGAAAAGGGTCTTCCCACGGCGGGGGTAGTGGCTGTAGCTCCAGGGGTTTCCCTCCCCCTGTCTGCAGCCCCGGAGCAGTGGGTGGCCGTTCCTGCAGCACCAGGACCGTGGGTGCTCTCTCCGCGGTCCTCCCGGAACACCTCCTTAGCTCCCCCAAAAACCTTCTTGGGACGCCTTCGGGTGCCCTCTTGCCTTCCTCCGGGAGGGACCGCGGACCCGATGTAATCGGCCCTGATAGCTGCATCGGTGGCTCATACCCGAAGTAAGCACGGAGGCGCCTATACTCCTCTTCGGGCGTCTCCGGCTTACCCCAGTCCCACTGCTCCGTGGTGCGACGGTGAGCTTCATCCTTCGGGGCGCTATAGCTTGCCCCCCCGAGGAATCCACTCACCGTCTGCTGGCTCCGCTGGCTTCTTTGTTGGTTCAGCATTCTGTCATGGATTGACCGGCGTAGTGTGGTGTAGCAAGCCATAAGCAGAGCCAGGTATCCGTTCAGTCGTTTTATTATAAGTAACTCAACATAAAACAAACCGTGAACGGCGAAACACTAAACTGTTAAATGAAATCAAAGTGCGCATATAGCGTCTTCTACGAAATGTTCAATAACAACAGTAAATATCCCCACTCACCTCTAAAGCAACCGTGACATACAAATAATGCTGAACAAGGAGTGACTTGTTAGCTCCCCTTTTATAGCCCAGTAGAATACAATCAGAAACAGCTGAGTGACAAAACATAAACAAGGAAGTGAATCACCGAAAGGTCTGTGTAGCCACGCCCCCACACCAATCGTGACAGCATTGACACAATGAGATCTGGAGAAACCAACACACTGCATTGACACAATGAGATCTGGAGAAACCAACACACTGCATTGACACAATGAGATCTGGAGAAACCAACACACTGCATTGACACAATGAGATCTGGAGAAACCAACACACTGCATTGACACAATGAGATCTGGAGAAACCAACACACTGCATTGACATAATGAGATCTGGAGAAACCAACACACTGCATTGACACAATGAGATCTGGAGAAACCAACACACTGCATTGACACAATGAGATCTGGAGAAACCAACACACTGCATTGACATAATGAGATCTGGAGAAACCAACACACTGCATTGACACAATGAGATCTGGAGAAACCAACACACTGCATTGACATAATGAGATCTGGAGAAACCAACACACTGCATTGACACAATGAGATCTGGAGAAACCAACACACTGCATTGACACAATGAGATCTGGAGAAACCAACACACTGCATTGACATAATGAGATCTGGAGAAACCAACACACTGCATTGGAAGGCTGAGGAGCGTTGATGTGTTGAGGTGTTTAGTTTATAAATGAACCAAGACTGAAGCTTTACTGCTTCACATGCACAAACACACACACACACACACCAACCAGACCCCCAAACAGCCAGAAAGGAACTATACACTAAAGCCTTATCTGCAATAAACATTGCAATGTTCTGTCCCCCCCCCCACACACACACACACACACATATGCAACATCTGGTTTTCTGTCTGAAGAGAGTATTAACCATGTCTGAAAACAAAGCAGATTCACTTCCATCTGTACTGTACGGTTTTTACAGTTCTGGGATTACAATCTGGGATTAGATCTGTCTGGATACTGTGGGATGGTATATTCAGACTCTATCTGTCTGATATATGTGTTGGTGCCTGCTTGTGCTTGTGTGTGTGTGTGTGTGTGTGTGTGTGTGTGCGTGTGCGTGTGCGTGTGCGTGTGCGTGTGTGTGTGTGTGTGTGTGCGTGTGCGTGCGTGTGGGGAGAGCTCAATCCTCTTACTCCTAACCGTCTCTCTTCTGTATCTTTGTCTCTCCCTGGGCCTCGTCCTTACTTCTCTCGCCCTCCTCTCCCTCCATCTCTCCCTCCCCCTCTCTCCCTCCTCTCCCTCCTCCCCCTCCTCCTCTCCCTCCATCTCTCCCTCCTCCCCTCCATCTCTCCCTCCTCCCCTCCATCTCTCCCTCCTCCCCCTCCATCTCCCCCTCCATCTCTCCCTCCAACTCCCCCTCCTCTCCCTCCATCTCTCCCTCCCCCTCTCTCCCTCCTCCCCCTCCTCCTCTCCCTCCATCTCTCCCTCCTCTCCCTCCATCTCTCCCTCCTCTCCCTCCATCTCTCCCTCCTCTCCCTCCTCCCCCTCCATCTCCCCCTCCATCTCTCCCTCCAACTCCCCCTCCTCTCCCTCCATCTCCCCTCTTCTCCCTCCAACTCTCCCTCCTCTTCCTGACATGTCTGATTGATGAAGTACTTTCACATTTATCCTAATGTTATAAAACACATTTCTGCTTTGCTCTGAACCCTCTCTCGACTGGCCCTATAACATGGAACCAAGTTTTCCTGTTTATTATAGTAGGCTTGTGGGAACAGCTTACAACTGTGTGTTTCTCTCTATTTGGAAAGGAATAAATGAACACATAGTCTTTCTGCCTATACATCTGGTAACTAAAAGGAAACCTCAGAACAGTAGAAGTGAATATGGTGTCCACTCAGAACAGTAGAAGTGAATATGGTGTCCACTCAGAACAGTAGAAGTGAATATGGTGTCCACTCAGAACAGTAGAAGTGAATATGGTGTCCACTCAGAACAGTAGAAGTGAATATGGTGTCCACTCAGAACAGTAGAAGTGAATATGGTGTCCACTCAGAACAGTAGAAGTGAATATGGTGTCCACTCAGAACAGTAGAAGTGAATATGGTGTCCACTCAGAACAGTAGAAGTGAATATGGTGTCCACTCAGAACAGTAGAAGTGAATATGGTGTCCACTCAGAACAGTAGAAGTGAATATGGTGTCCACTCAGAACAGTAGAAGTGAATATGGTGTCCACTCAGAACAGTAGAAGTGAATATTTATATCTAATCTTAACCTTGCCATAAACCTAAACTTCTCTCCTCACCTCTCCACTCCTGTCACCTCCGCTCCTCTCAAAGAGGACGGGAAGTCTGGAACAGAGGAATAATGCATAAATAAAAGAGTTGTGTCAGAGTTGTGCAAAGCGAATCGTGAAGACACACAGTCTCTTGAGTGTTCCAATCACTGTAATTCATTCACCACTTGACAGCAGTGGCATGTTCGGTGTATGTTCAGTGACCTCTGCTGGAGATCAGTGGTAACGCAGGGTCAACCAAGTTCAGCCATTCATGGCAGTCACATGATAGATATGTGATCCATGTGGGAACTGGACTGCCTCTGTGTTGTCAGCACTGTGCCCCAAACCCCTGAGTCTCCTGGACCTCAGAACACCTTCTCATGCCTCACACGCCAAGTTGGGACGCAGACGTACAGCACATGTACTGACTGGCTAGCCAGGTGCTACAGGTGCTACAGAATGGCTAGCCAGGTGCTACAGGTGCTACAGAATGGCTAGCCAGGTGCTACAGAATGGCTAGCCAGGTGCTACAGGTGCTACAGAATGGCTAGCCAGGTGCTACCGAATGGTTTGTTTTGGAGGTTAATGTTATAGACTGGTTACGAGTGTGGTGTTGGAGACTAATGTTAGTTAGATGTGGTGTCAGAGGCTGGTGTCAGAGGCTGGTGTCAGAGGCTGGTGTCAGAGGCTGGCGTCAGAGGCTGGCGTTAGAGGCTGGTGTCAGAGGCTGGCGTCTGAGGCTGGCGTCTGAGGCTGGCGTTAGAGGCTGGATTCAGAGTGAATGGTTACAAGCTGCTTAAGATATTAGCCCTGTTTTCCATGAACACGGTTGTGGTGTTTGGGCTGAATGTTAAAAGCATTAACTGTGAAGCCTCTGAGGGGTGACCATCCTGGAATGTTTTAGGGACTTCCATTAGAAGCACATGGGAGACTGACCGGAGCACTTCTACAACACCTCCTAGCTGACCGGACGGAGTTTACAAGGCTCCTGTGGGGTGTAAAGTTGGAGAGGTGAAATTCTCAGGTGTTCAGATTTTTCTCTGTTATAAGAGACCCAGGTGGTTTCAGTGGTTCTAGCTCAGATGTTCCGCGGTTCCGTTGTGGCCCTGTGTGTTCCTACAGTCCAGCATTCCTGTCTCCCTGTGGGAAGCTGAGCAAGCTAAAAGTCATTTCTTATCTCTGATCACTTTCACATGTGAGAAGCTCTGCTTGAAACCCAACTTGTGCTGACAGTAAGGGGATTGGTTGAACGGGCAGGGTAAATCTCCTCCTCCGCTTTCTTTACCTCCTTCTCTAACTCATTTCCACCTCCTTCTCCTCTTACCCCGTTAGGTTTGAGAAAGACATGGAAAATGTGTGGTTGCCGTGGAACAGTAGAATGTAATCATCTCCATTCCTCTGTGTGTCTAAGACTCCTGTCTGCTTGTTGTTGTTGTTCCTCTAGCGCCCCCCCCCCTCACACACACACACACACACACACAGACACACACACACACACTTTGAGGTTAGACACATGGTAGTGCTTTGTGATATGTTCATGCACACACACACAAACACACCCATACAATAACTGATCACATCAGTCCCACTCCACTCTGAACACATCAGTCCCACTCTGAACACATCAGTCCCACTCCACCCTGAACACATCAGTCCCACTCTGAACACATCAGTCCCACTCCACCCTGAACACATCAGTCCCACTCCACCCTGAACACATCAGTCCCACTCCACCCTGAACACATCAGTCCCACTCCACCCTGAACACATCAGTCCCACCCTCTGAACACATCAGTCCCACTCCACCCACCTGAACACATCACATGTCCCACTCACATCATCACATCAGTCCCACTCTGAACACATCAGTCCCACTCCACCCTGAACACATCTGAACACATCAGTCCCACCCTGAACACATCACATCAGTCCCACTCTGAACACATCAGTCCCACTCCACCCTGAACACATCAGTCCCACTCTGAACACATCAGTCCCACTCCACTCTGAACACATCAGTCCCACCCTGAACACATCAGTCCCACTCTGAACACATCAGTCCCACTCCACCCTGAACACATCAGTCCCACCCTGAACACATCAGTCCCACTCTGAACACATCAGTCCCACTCCACCCTGAACACATCAGTCCCACTCCACCCTGAACACATCAGTCCCACCCTGAACACATCAGTCCCACTCTGAACACATCAGTCCCACTCCACCCTGAACACATCAGTCCCACTCCACCCTGAACACATCAGTCCCACTCCACCCTGAACACATCAGTCCCACTCCACCCTGAACCCTTGGATCTGCTCATATCCTTCTCGAGTAAATATTTAGCTGGAGCTTCTCACTTCTTTTCATCAGCTCACAGACATCTCACACTGTTAATGTCTCTATATCTCTCAATTCACTTCAGTTTCAAGGAGTTTTACTGGCGTGACAAAAATGTGTTTACATTTCAAAAGCAAGAAGATTTTTTTTTATAAATATGGAAGTAAAAAAAATACAATCGGAAAACACAAAGGTCTATAAAAGGATGAAGACTTTTAAAGGGATATATTATCCTAGAATGTTCATATAGTCACTCTCTCATACTCGTTCCCACTGAGGGTGTAGCTGAGGGTGTAGCTGAGGGTGTAGCTGAGGGTGTAGCTGAGGGTGTAGCTGAGGTTGTAGCTGAGGGCGTAGCTGAGGGTGTAACTGAGGGTGTAGCTGAGGGTGTAGCTGAGGGTGTAGCTGAGGGTGTAGCTGAGGTTGTAGCTGAGGGTGTAACTGAGGGTGTAGCTGAGGGTGTAGCTGAGGGTGTAGCTGAGGGTGTAACTGAGGGTGTAGCTGAGGGTGTAACTGAGGGTGTAGCTGAGGGTGTAACTGAGGGTGTAGCTGAGGGTGTAACTGAGGGTGTAGCTGAGGGTGTAGCTGAGGGTGTAACTGAGGGTGTAGCTGAGGGTGTAACTGAGGGTGTAGCTGAGAGTGTAACTGAGGGTGTAGCTGAGGGTGTAACTGAGGGTGTAGCTGAGGGTGTAACTGAGGGTGTAGCTGAGGGTGTAGCTGAGGGTGTAGCTGAGTGTGTAACTGAGGGTGTAGCTACACACACTCACACACACACACATATATATATACACACACACCACACACACACATACATGTACACACACACACACATACATGTACACACACACACTCACTCACTCACTCATTCGCACACACACACACACCACACACACACACACACACATACATGTACACACACACTCACTCACTCATTCGTACACACACACACACACCACACACACACACACACACACGTACACACACACACTCACACACACACACACACTCACACACTCACACGTACACACACACTCACACACACACGTACACACACACTCACTCACACACACTCTCACACACACACACACACACGTACACACACACACACACACGTACACACACACTCACACACACACACACGTACACACACACACACACACGTACACACACACACACACACACACACACACACACACACACACGTACACACACACACACACACACACACGTACACACACACACACACACACACACACACACACACACACACACACACACACACACACACACACACACACACACGTACACACACACACACACACACACACACACACACACACACACACACACACACACACACACACGTACACACACACACACACACACACACACACACACACACGTACACACACACGTACACACACACACACACACACACACACACACACACACGTACACACACACACACACATATGTACACACATACTTTTCTCATCTTTCTGCTGTTTCCAATATATATGAGCTCTGTCCTTGTTTAGCATTCTTTAAACAGTTTGTCCAAGGTCATAGGTTTTGTGTGTGTTCCTGCATCTGTATGCTCTGTGTGTACGAGAGAGAGAGAGAGAGAGAGAGAGAGAGAGTGTGTGTGTGTATGAGGGTGTGTGTATGAGGGTGTAGGGGTGGGGCGGGGGGGCAGATGAACTGTGTTGTGTGGAGAAAAGGTTACCTGTGTGCATTTGTGTTCAATTTGTTGTTTGTTCATCAGACATGAGTAGAGTTGTGTCTGTTGTTTACTAGTTGTGTCTGTTGTTTACTTGTTGTGTCTGTTGTTTACTAGTTGTGTCTGTGGTTTACTAGTTGTGTATGTTGTTTACTAGTTGTGTCTGTTGTTTACTAGTTGTGTCTGTTGTTTACTAGTTGTGTCTGTTGTTTACTAGATGTGTCTGTGGTTTACTAGTTGTGTATGTTGTTTACTAGTTGCGTCTGTTGTTTACTAGTTGTGTCTGTTGTTTACTAGTTGTGTCTGTTGTTTACTAGATGTGTCTGTTGTTTACTATTTGTGTCTGTTGTTTACTAGATGTGTCTGTTGTTTACTAGATGTGTCTGTTGTTTACTAGTTGTGTCTGTTGTTTACTAGTTGTGTCTGTTGTTTACTAGATGTGTCTGTTTTTTACTAGTTGTGTCTTGAAGTCTCAGGAGTTGGGATGAGCCATGTGTTTTATTGTGGATTTACCTTCATCATGTTCTTCCTCTTCTTTCTCCTGTAGAAACCACCACTCTACCTGTCACAGCCACACCCACCCTGCCAGTAGAGGGCACCACTGCAGTTCTGAGAGGAGCTGGACCTGGTAAATATATAAACTTACTAACATGTGCCTAACCCTAACATGTGCCTAACCCTAACATGTGCCCAACCCTAACATGTGCCTAACCCTAACATGTGCCTAACCCTAACATGTGCCTAACCCTAACATGTGCCTAACCCTAACATGTGCCTAACCCTAACATGTGCCTAACCCATGTGCATAACCCTAACATGTGCCTAACCCTAACATGTGCCTAACCCATGTGCATAACCCTAACATGTGCCTAACCCTAACATGTGCTTAACCCTAACATGTGCCTAACCCTAACATGTGCCTAACATGTGCCCAACCCTAACATGTGCCCAACCCTAACATGTGCCTAACCCTAACATGTGCCTAACCCTAACATGTGCCTAACCCTAACATGTGCCTAACCCTAACATGTGCCTAACATGTGCCCAACCCTAACATGTGCCCAACCCTAACATGTGCCTAACCCTAACATCTGCCTAACCCTAACATGTGCCTAACCCTAACATGTGCCTAACCCTAACATGTGCCTAACCCTAACATGTGCCTAACCCTAACATGTGCCTAACCCTAACATGTGCCTAACATGTGCCTAACCCTAACATGTGCCTAACCCTAACATGTGCCTAACATGTGCCCAACCCTAACATGTGCCCAACCCTAACATGTGCCTAACCCTAACATGTGCCTAACCCTAACATGCGCCTAACCCTAACATGTGCCTAACCCTAACATGTGCCTAACCCTAACATGTGCCTAACATGTGCCCAACCCTGACATGTGCCTAACCCTAACATGTGCCTAACCCTAACATGTGCCTAACCCTAACATGTGCCTAACCCTAACATGTGCCTAACCCTAACATGTGCCCAACCCTAACATGTGCCTAACCCTAACATGTGCCCAAACCTAACATGTGCCTAACCCTAACATGTGCCTAACCCTAACATGTGCCCAACCCTAACATGTGCCTAACATGTGCCCAACCCTAACATGTGCCCAACCCTAACATGTGCCTAACCCTAACATGTGCCTAACCCTAACATGTGCCCAACCCTAACATGTGCCTAACCCTAACATGTGCCCAACCCTAACATGTGCCTAACCCTAACATGTGCCCAAACCTAACATGTGCCTAACCCTAACATGTGCCTAACCCTAACATGTACAGTGATCAACTGGTTTTCCTTCTCTGTGTCCTCTGTCTTCTGCAGGTACAACTGCGTGGTCTCTGGGAGGTCTCTGTGACTTTGAGTCAAGTCTGTGTGGCTGGATTCCGGACAGTCTGTCGGAGCTCAGGTGGTCTTTACATGGAGGCAGTGGCTCATCGGGTTTGTCTCCAGACCACCCCCTACCTCTGCCCAAACACGGTCAGTACCACCCACACACACTCGAACTAGAATTAGTTGAAAGGACATTCTAATGCACTCTGTCACTAACACACAGCCTCTAATCACATACTCCTAACACACAGCCTCTAATCACAGACTCCTAACACACAGCCTCTAATCACAGACTCCTAACACACAGCCTCTAATCACAGACTCCTAACACACAGCCTCTAATCACAGACTCCTAACACACAGCCTCTAATCACATACTCCTAACACACAGCCTCTAATCACAGACTCCTAACACACAGCCTCTAATCACATACTCCTAACACACAGCCTCTAATCACATACTCCTAACACACAGCCTCTAATCACATACTCCTAACACACAGCCTCTAATCACAGGCTCCTAACACACAGCCTCTAATCACAGACTCCTAACACACAGCCTCTAATCACAGACTTCTAACACACAGCCTCTAATCACAGACTCCTAACACACAGCCTCTAATCACAGACTTCTAACACACAGCCTCTAATCATATTCTCCTAACATACAGCCTCTAATCACAGTCCATTAAAACACAGCCTCTAATCACAGTCTCTAATCCTATTCTATTGCCTAATGGGTTCTGGTCAAACTTAGACACTTTGGGCACAATTTGGGATTAAAGAAGGGAAGTTACCTCCTCAACAACCATGATTTATTATTAATTTATCTTGATGTGTTTGTAATTGATGAAAGTTTCTACTAATTGGAGAAGAACGACTGAAAGCACTTGATTTACAACTTCTGGATAGATGGGAGGAAGAGGGGAGGTGAAGGAGAGAGAGAGATAGAGAGAGAGAGAGAGAGAGAGAGAGAGACAGACAGACAGACAGACAGCGAAAGACAGAGAGAGAGAGACAGAGAGAGAGAGGAAGAGAATGAACGAGGGATCAGGTAGGGAGATACAGTTGGTGTCAGTAGCTATATGAGGACTAAAGAGGGTATTGGGAGAAGAGACAGAAGGAGAATAAAGGAGTTGGTCATTACAGTTGTTTTAGATCTTCTGTAGAGCAGCACTTTCTAAATCTCCCAATACTAATGGCATATGTTCTACTTCTGAGGTGTTAGACATAATGCCTGACATAAAGGAACCATTTAGAACAGAGTTCTCCCAGATCAACCCTGTCTACCGATGTGCAGCACAAATTACACTCTATTCCCTACATAGTGTGCTAGAAAGTGAACACTTGGGTCGAGCCCACGTAGCATTATGGGAAAAACTCTTGATGGGTCTGAATTAAAAAGATGTGTGTGGATATATGGGTTGTGGATATGTGATATAGCCTGTTATTTAACCATGACCTGTGTAAAACTGGTTCCTGTGTTCCTGTTCCTTCAGATGTTGGTAACTTCCTCCACATTGAGGCCAGTCCGCGGACTGAGAGACAACGAGCCCGTCTGCTGAGCCCCGCGGTGGGGCCAGAGAAGGGACCTCTCTGCCTGCTCTTCAACTACCAGCTACAGGGGCCTGAGGGCCAGGGTCAGGGGTCACTCAAGGTCCTGCTGAGGGACAACGACCATGAGGAGACACTTCTCTGGGCCCTTAAAGGAGACCAGGGGCCTGTGTGGAAAGAGGGGCGCACCATCCTACCACAGTCACCCAAAGAATATCAGGTAACCAGACCCAACCCCACTATACCCAACCCCCCTATATCCAACCCCACTATACCCAACCCCACTATACCCAACCCCCCTATACCCAACCCCTATACCCAACCCCACTATACCCAACTCACTATACCCAACCCCCCTATACCCAACCCCCTATACCCAACCCCCTATACCCAACCCCACTATACCCAACCCCCTATACCCAACCCACTATACCCAACCCCCTATACCCAACCCCTATACCCAACCCCACTATACCCAACCCCCTATACCCAACCCCCTATACCCAACCCCACTATACCCGAACCCCCTATACCCAACCCCACTATACCCAACCCCCTATATCCAACCCCCTATACCCAACCCCACTATACCCAACCCCTTTACCCAACCCCCTATATCCAACCCCACTATACCCAACCCCCTATATCCAACCCCCCTTATATCCAACCCCACTATACCCAACCCCCTATATCCAACCCCACTATACCCAACCCCCTATACCCAACCCCCTATACCCAACCCCATATACCCAACCCCCTATATCCAACCCCCTATATCCGACCCCACTGTACCCAACCCCCTATATTCAACCCCACTATACCCAACCCCCTATACCCAACCCCCTATACCCAACCCCCTATACCCAACCCCCTGTACCCAACCCCCTGTATCCAACCCCCTATACCCAACCCCCTAAACCCAACCCCCTATACCCAACCCCCTATACCCAACCCCCTATACCCAACCCCACTATACCCAACCCCCTATACCCAACCCCCTATACCCAACCCCCTATACACAACCCCCTATACCCAACCCCACTATACCCAACCCCACTATACCCAACCCCCTATACCCAACCCCCTATACCCAACCCCGTATACCCAACCCCCCTATACACAACCCCACTATACCCAACCCCACTATACCCAACCACACTATACCCAACCCCCTATACCCAACCCCCTATACCCAACCCCGTATACCCAACCCCCCCTGTGACCCCACCCCCTGTTATAACCCAACCCTGTTCTCTCCTATTCTCTGTCAGGTGGTAATTGAGGGTTTCTTTGAGCACGGTAACAGGGGCCATATCTGGATCGACAACATCCACATGAGCTCCAGCACTGATCTAGAACAGTGCACAGGTACGTTTACAACAGCCAAACGTCAAGCACAATGTGCATATTTACAACAATCTACATCGTCAGCTGGACAATATCTTATTATTGTTCCGTCTCTTGGTCACAGAACCGGACCATCAGAGAGGTGAACAGACAAAACCACCCACCCTCTCCCCCCAGTCATTCAGATGCCCTCAGTCACACACACACACACACACACACACACACACACACACACAGACACCCCCACACACACACACACATACAAACACACACACACACACACACACACGCGCACACACACACACACACACACACAGCACGCACACACACACACACACACACACACACACACACACACACACACACACTACACACACACACACACACAAACACACACACACACCACACACACACACACCGCACACACACACACACACCGCACACACTCAGTCCTGCCAATAGGAATCCCTGTATCTTGGCTGCCACTGCTCAGCTCTGGTTAATTGTCCTGGCGTTCCACTCATTCATTCTAACCGCTTGAGTTTTCCTCAGCTCCCCCCACTCCTTCTCCTCCCCCACTCCTTCTCCTCCCCCCCCACTCCTTCTCCTCCCCCTCTGCTTCTCCCCCACTCCTTCTCCTCCCCCCACTCCTTCTCCTTCTCCTCCCCCTCTGCTTCTCCCCCACTCCTTCTCCTCCCCCACTCCTTCTCCCCCACTCCTTCTCCACCCCCTCTCCTTCTCCTCCCCGACTCCTTCTCCTCCCCCTATGCTTCTCCTCCCCTCACTCCTTCTCCTCCCCCTCTCCTTCTCCCCCCACTCCCCCCTCTCCTTCTCCTCCCCCCACTCCTTCTCCTCCCCCTCTCCTTCTCCTCCCCCTTCTCCTTCTCCTCCCCCACTCCTTCTCCTCCCCCTCTCCTTCTCCTCCCCCACTCCTTCTCCTCCCCTCTCTCCTTCTCCTCCCCCACTCCTTCTCCTCCCCCTCTCCTTCTCCCCCCCACTCCTTCTCCCCCCTCTCCTTCCCCTCCCCCTCCCTCCTCCCCCACTCCTTCTCCTCCCCCTCTCCTTCTCCTCCCCCACTCCTTCTTTCCCCCTCTCCTTCTCCTCCCCCCTTTATTTACTCCTTCTCCCCCCACTCTCCTTCTCCTCCCCCTCTCCTTCTCCTCCCCGCCTCTCCTTCTCCTCCCCTCACTCCTTCTCCTCCCCCTCTCCTTCTCCTCCCCCTCTCCTTCTCCTCCTCCCACTCCTTCTCCTCCCCCTCTCCTTCTCCTCCCCCCACTCCTTCTCCTCCCCCCTCTCCTTCTCCTCTCCCCTCTCCTTCTCCTCCCCCCACTCCTTCTCTTCCCCCTCTCCTTCTCCTCCCCCACTCCTTCTCCTCCCCCACTCCTTCTCCTCCCCACTCCTTCTCCTCCCCCTCTCCTTCTCCCCCCTCTGCTTCTCCCCCTCTGCTTCTCCCCCCTCTGCTTCTCCCCCACTTCTTCTCCTCCCCCTCCTTCTCCTCTCCCCTCTCCTACTCCTCCCCCTCTCCTTCTCCTCCCCCACTCCTTCTCCTCTCCCCCTCTCCTTCTCCTCCCACCTCTCCTTCTCCTCCCCCACTCCTTCTCTTCCCCCTCTCCTTCTCCTCCCCCACTCCTTCTCCTCCCCACTCCTTCTCCTCCCCCTCTCCTTCTCCCCCCTCTGCTTCTCCCCCACTTCTTCTCCTCCCCCTCTCCTTCTCCTCTCCTTCTCCTCCCCACCCTCTCCTTCTCCTCCCCCTCTGCTCCTCCTCCCCCTCTCCTTCTCCTCCCCCCTCCTTCTCCTCCCCCACTCCTTCTCCTCCCCCTCTCCTTCTCCTCCCCCACTCCTTCTCCTCCCCCTCTCCTTCTCCTCCCCACTCCTTCTCCCCCCTCCTTCTCCTCCCCCTCTCCTTCTCCTCCCCGCCTCTCCTTCTCCTCCCCTCACTCCTTCTCCTCCCCCTCTCCTTCTCCTCCCCCTCTCCTTCTCCTCCCCCTCTCTTTCTCCTCCCCCACTCCTTCTCCTCCCCCTCTCCTTCTCCTCCCCTTCTCCTTCTCCTCCCCCCACTCCTTCTCCTCCCCCTCTCCTTCTCCCCCCACTCCTTCTCCTCCCCCTCTCCTTTTCCTCCCCCTCTCCTTCTCCTCCCCCTCTCCTTCTCCCCCACTCCTTCTCCTCCCCCTCTACTTCACCTCCCCCTCTGCTTCTCCTCCCCCTCTGTAAATCAATGTCTCTCACACTCAAGCCATTACTGAGACACAGAAACCTCCCCCTTTAACTAGCCTGTGGGGGTTCACGCCTTAAATCTCTACACTAAAACTTCATCTCCTTTCTCTCCTGACATGGATTCCATTGGGGCCACTAATTGGGTGACAGAATGGAATACATTCATTAACAGCGTCTACTTTGAATATTAAAGCGTCTACTTGTTTAATTAAATAAATGGTGTTTTTCACAGAACCCTTCCCTGCATTCCCGCCTGACATGACTGGTGAGTTGATCTCTTTGTTTTCGACTACTACGTCTATCTACTTCCTGTCTGAATGTTTGTTTGCTTCCTGCTTATTGCTCCACCTGGCTTGTGGTACCGGACCAGTTCTGAGTGTTCCTCAGAAACGGAACACAGGTCATTTGCAGTATGCTAATTCAGCTTCAAGGCACTCTGGTTTATGTGGGTAGTACCTGGTACTGGTTCTGGTCCTGGTACTGGTCCTGGTACTGGTCCTGGTACTGGTCCTGGTACTGGTCCTGGTTCTGGCCCTGGTACTGGTCCTGGTTCTGGTCCTGGTACTGGTCCTGGTACTGGTCCTGGTTCTGGCCCTGGTACTGGTCCTGGTACTGGTCCTGGTACTGGTCCTGGTACTGGTCCTGGTACTGGTCCTGGTCCTGGTACTGGTCCTGGTACTGGTCCTGGTTCTGGTACTGGTCCTGGTACTGGTCCTGGTACTGGTCCTGGTTCTGGTACTGGTACTGGTCCTGGTTCTGGTACTGGTCCTGGTTCTGGTACTGGTACTGGTCCTGGTTCCTAACCAATTGTCACCTAGACCGATGGTTCACAATCTTTTTCAGTTATAGTACCAGTGACAGAATTGTGCTATGCTCTGAGTATTTCTGAAATACACCGTCTTAATTTAGTAAGTCTATGGTGTTTTCAAGTACCCCCTGTAGAGAGGCCAAGTACCCCCTGTAGAGAGGCCAAGTACCCCCTGTAGAGAGGCCAAGTACCCCCTGTGGAGAGGCCAGGTGCCCCCTGTAGAGAGGCCAATAACCCCCTGTGGCGAGGCCAAGTACCCCCTGTGGAGAGGCCAAGTACCCCCTGTGGAGAGGCCAAGTACCCCCTGTGGAGAGGCTAAGTACCCCCTGTGGAGAGGCCAAGTACCCCCTGTGGAGAGGCCAAGTACCCCCTGTGGCGAGGCCAAGTACCCCCTGTAGAGAGGCCAAGTACCCCCTGTGGAGAGGCCAAGTATCCCCTGTGGAGAGGCCAAGTACCCCCTGTGGAGAGGCCAAGTACCTCCAGGGATCCTAGCCCACCGGTTGGGAACCACCTATACCAGACCTGTCATGAAGCAAATTCCCCAAAATGTATTCCAGCATCATGATCTGAGCATGTATAACCTTCTGCATGTCAAAGGTCGCAATGCGACCAATCAATATTCAGCATTCTGTTGCATAAAGCAAAAAGTGAAAAGAATCACAGAGAACTAACATTATGACAGCCAGCCTCCATTCTTCCATCCCTCCATTCTTCTAGCCTCCCATTCTTTCATTCTTCCATCACTCCATCCCTCTAGCCTTCCATTCTTCTATCAGACGAACCCGTTGTTCTGTTCTGTCTGTTTTTAAACCAGATTGTTTTGTCGTCAGGTCCGTTACTATCAGACCTGTAACTGTGTTACATACTATCAGACTTGTAACTGTGTTACATACTATCAAACTTGTAACTGTGTTACATACTATCAGACTTGTAACTGTGTTACATAATATCAGACTGGTAACTGTGTTATATACTATCAGACCTGTAACTGTGTTACATACTATCAGACTTGTAACTGTGTTACATACTATCAGACTTGTAACTGTGTTACATAATATCAGACTGGTAACTGTGTTACATACTATCAGACTTGTAACTGTTTTACATACTATCAGACTTGTAACTGTGTTACATACTATCAGACTGGTAACTGTGTTACATACTATCAGACCTGTAACTGTGTTACATACTATCAGACTTGTAACTGTGTTACATACTATCAGACTTGTAACCTTGTTACATAATATCAGACTGGTAACTGTGTTACATACTATCAGACGTGTAACTGTGTTACATACTATCAGACTGGTAACTGTGTTACATACTATCAGACTTGTAACTGTGTTACATACTATCAGACTTGTAACTGTGTTACATAATATCAGACTGGTAACTGTGTTACATACTATCAGACGTGTAACTGTGTTACATACTATCAGACTGGTAACTGTGTTACATACTATCAGATTTGTAACTGAGTTACATACTATCAGACTTGTAACTGTGTTACATAATATCAGACCTGTAACTGTGTTACATACTATCAGACTTGTAACTGTGTTACATACTATCAGATTTGTAACTGTGTTACATACTATCAGACTTGTAACTGTGTTACATAATATTCTCATTAATTAATTGAGTTTTATAACAACAGCCGTTTCCTGATATGTCATCATCCCAGTTCCAGCACGTTCCGTGGGGTTACTGTGTTCTCTCACTTTCTGACTCCATGTGAATACAATTTGGAGCTGATGCTTGGCCCCCGATGCTTGGCCCCCGATGCTTGGTCCCCGATGATTGGCCCCTGATGCTTGGCCCCTGATGATTGGCCCCCGATGCTTGGCCCCCGATGCTTGGTCCCTGATGATTGGCCCCTGATGCTTGGCCCCTGATGATTGGCCCCTGATGCTTGGCCCCTGATGCTTGGCCCCCGATGCTTGGTCCCTGATGATTGGCCCCTGATGCTTGGCCCCTGATGATTGGCCCCTGATGCTTGGCCCCTGATGATTGGCCCCTGATGATTGGCCCCTGATGCTTGGCCCCTGATGATTGGCCCCTGATGCTTGGCCCCTGATGCTTGGCCCCTGATGCTTGGCCCCTGATGCTTGGCCCCTGATGCTTGGCCCCTGATGTTTGGCCCCTGATGCTTGGCCCCTGATGCTTGGCCCCTGATGCTTGGCCCCTGATGCTTGGTCCCTGATGATTGGCCCCTGATGCTTGGCCCCTGATGCTTGGCCCCTGATGCTTGGCCCCTGATGCTTGGCCCCTGATGTTTGGCCCCTGATGCTTGGCCCCTGATGATTGGCCCCTGATGATTGGCCCCTGATGATTGGCCCCTGATGCTTGGCCCCTGATGCTTGGCCCCTGATGCTTGGCCCCTGATGCTTGGCCCCTGATGTGGCCCCTGATGTTTGGCCCCTGATGCTTGGCCCCTGATGCTTGGCCCCTGATGCTTGGCCCCTGCTTCTGAACCGGCCTCGTTTAAAAATGGTAGACAGACATGGTCTTTCTCCGGTTTCTGTTCTGCCGGTACTTTTGACATGAAGCAGAAACACAGGTTCCCAGGGGATATTCTGGAAGTGAATCACATATGTAGACAAACAGGTAGACAGGAAGACTCACAGAAAGACACACAGACAGACATGCAGACATGCAGACAGACAGACATGCAGACAGACATGCAGACAAACACACACTCAGACAGACATACAGACAGAGAGACATACAAACTATTCTGCCGATGTAGAAAGTGACCACCCCAGCCGTAGAAGGTTACAATAGGATAGCATTGAGGCAGGATTTTGGCATATTTCCATTCTTAGATTCCTGTATTCTGTGTTCCAAATGGCAGCCTACTAGTGTACTACTTGTGACTGAAAGGGCTCTGGTTTATAGCTGTGCACTTTACAGAGGCTAGTCTCCCATTCAGGATGAACCCCACATTGTCCCTTTGTGGGTGGTGAGCTAGAGGGTTCCTCTGGCTGGACCTGTGTGTTTGGCTGTCAGAGCTTTGGAGGGGTTTCCACGGCAATGTTTGGCTGCTGGGTTTTGGAGTGGTTTCTATGGAGATATTTGGCTTGGGGCAGCCGAGACTGGCAGACAACAATGTAGAACAGGAGAAACAGGAGAATAAAACTGAAGAGGTGACCACACTGAAATCATTCCCAGAACTCCTCCTTTTCCTTTCTCTTCCCCTCATTCTTTCCGGGAACAAACAGGCGAGCTGAGCAGATGTTATATAAAAGCAGAACAGAAAGCTGGCCTACTCCGGTAGCATCTCAGCATTATCCTCCTCTCTTTCTCTCTTTTGTTCTCTTCCCACCTCTTTCCTCATATCCCTTTTTATTTTTTTCTGTTTCTGAGACACACAGGAAAACTGAGCAGTGGTTAAACCCTAAAGCGATTAAAGCGCCGGCCCCATTCCAACACAATCTCAGAGCTCCGGCCCCATTGCAACACAATCTCAGAGCTCCGGCCCCATTCCAACACTATCTCAGAGCACCGGCCCCATTCCAACACTATTTCAGAGCGCCGGACCCATTCCAACACAATCTCAGAGCTCCGGCCCCATTCCAACACAATCTCAGAGCTCCGGCCCCATTCCAACACAATCTCAGAGCTCCGGCCCCATTCCAACACAATCTCAGAGCTCCGTCCCCATTCCAACACTATCTCAGAGCGCCGGACCCATTCCAACACAATCTCAGAGCTCCGGCCCCATTCCAACACAATCTCTGAGCTCCGGCCCCATTCCAACACAATCTCAGAGCTCCGGCCCCATTCCAACACAATCTCTGAGCTCCGGCCCCATTCCAACACAATCTCTGAGCTCCGGCCCCATTCCAACACTATCTCAGAGCGCCGGCCCCATTCCAACACTATTTCAGAGCGCCGGACCCATTCCAACACAATCTCAGAGCGCCAGACCCATTCCAACACTTTCTCAGAGCGCCGGCCCCATTCCAACACAATCTCAGAGCTCCGTCCCCATTCCAACACTATCTCTGAGCTCCGGCCCCATTCCAACCCTATCTCAGAGCTCCGGCCCCATTCCAACACAATCTCAGAGCTCCGTCCCCATTCCATCACTATCTCAGAGCGCCGGACCCATTCCAACACAATCTCAGAGCTCCGGCCCCATTCCAACACAATCTCAGAGCTCCGGCCCCATTCCAACACTATCTTACCACAATCTGAGAAAAGAAATCTTTCAAATAAAAAACCTATACTACCTTTAAACAGATTATCTGGTTGTATTCTCTTCTGCTGAGCATATTCAGTTTGCACATGGCACGTCTTTCACACCAAGCTATTGAGAAAACGATTTAAATGACGGGGGAGCCTTTGGTTTTGACTTGACATTTGCTGGATGGTCAAAGGTGTGAAAACCTGCCGCTCCCCTATATAAGGATAAATAACCTCTACAATTATAGCGGAATAAGACTGGCTTTGCATTTGACTTGTCAAGATGAAACCCCACCAAGCGTCTGACACATGCATGACCCCTCTGCTTGTCCTCGTGCAGCATCTGTCTGTTTGGTTAATGAAATAATAATAATAAATAAAGACAACCAGCACCCCACGCTCGTCTGAACGGCCTGTAAGACACCAGTCCCCAGGGGGTCTGCTCTGGCCTGCATGCCTGTCCTACCCCCTCCTCCCACAGTCACCTGAGCCAACTCTATGTCTCTGCTCTCGCCATCAGGGGGCGCTGTTCCTAGCACCTGTGATCCGACCGTAGACACGGTATCAGTGCAGCCCCTCTCCACCTACTGGTATTACGTAATGGCCTGCGGGGCCGGTGTGCTCCTCCTGGCTTCTGCCACGCTGGTCGTGGGCTTGTGTTGCCATCGCTACCACCTGGTGGCCAAGAAGAAAAGCCAGCACTCTTCGTCCTACTACGGCGCTCACTATCACAGCAACCATTACGGCCCGGGGCCGAACCACAACCACTACCTGTTGGCTCACTACCCCAACGGGGGCCCTCTGTCTGGGCTGACAGGACCCACCGCCCCCCCCGCGGAGCCGATGCTGTCCATCAGGCTGGAGGCAGACCAACATCGGAGTTCCCAGTGCTGACTGGGATTGGTTACCGGGGAGACGTTTCGGCCCTGCTGAGAGAGAGATAGAGAGAGAGAGAGAAAAAGAGAGAGAGATAGAGATAGAGAGTACCGTGGCACAATATGCTAGCTGCTGCAAGCTTTACAACATGTTGAAACCAGACCCAGATACACACCTGCCCTCAGACATCCAAATGTCAAGGAGGAACAGTCTGGGCTGTGCGCCTTGGCTTCGGAATATGCTGCCTCTGCAAGAATAAACATTAAGAATGCAGGAGAGCCCCGGGGAGAGGGGGGAGAGCGGGGGAGTGCGAGGGAGAGCGGGGGAGAGCGGGGGATAGATGGGGAGAGCGGGGGAGTGCGGGGGAGTGCTGCAGTTTCCTCATCAGATAGGCCATCACGATGCTCCTGCTCTGTGGAATCATATCACTGTTGGACTCTGTGGAGCTTTTGCCAGAGTTTGTGGAGCTTTCCTGATTGGCTTAAAGACCTGAATTGGAGGGTTTTGCTGTGATTATTTGGTTCTCTCCATCTTGTTTACGTCCAGAACATCAAGCCAGAACACTGATCTGTTGTCGTGGCAGCAGGCTGAAGCCCTGTTCTGCCAAGTGCTTTGTGGGAACTAATCTAAACCTGTGCCTAAACTGTTGCCATATCACCTGTTTAGTCTTTACTATGTTTACCAGAGCCCTTAAGTAGCGTTGTCATGTGGGTCTCAGTTATAGGATGTGCTGCATGTAGAGTGTCACATTTAGGACGGAGATCTGAGGTTGGTCCAGAGGTAATACCCAAGACGAATCAAATTGTACAGACACACAGACAGATAACAGACAAACAGGCAGTCAGAGATGACAGACAGACAGATTGCAAACAGACGGATAACAGACAGTTGACAGACAAACATACAGTCAGAGATGACAGACAGAAATGCAGATATGTTAAGCTCCTCCTCTTCCTCTAATTCACAAGCCCCGCCCCATTTCATTACACCTGACGTAACAGAGAGAACTGTCACTCGCCCATTTTGTTTGGATGAAAGACCTAATGGGATCTATTGCAAGTGTCCTGTTGTATGTTCTTGATAAAGGGACCGGGTTGGTGTTCTTTAGACCACTGGGACTGGGGATAATTCTTAACCAACTACACTCCTGTCACAGGAGATGATGTCTGCTGTTTTTATTCATATTTGCTAAAGGCTTCTGAAGCGACCCTGGGGCAGCTTCTTGTGAGACACTACATCTCCTACACAGTGCAGGACGGCCTGGTCAGGCAGGTCTGTTGGTGCTCTCTCGCCACCTTGTGGTCGATGACGAAGCATAGTACAAGCAGATCTGGGACCAGGCGAAGTCATGCTGTTTTATGTGTAATCACTGTTTTCCAGTTGTTCATTTGTTTTTCATCCCTGGTTGTGTTGTTCCATGCAGAGAATTTTAAAATTATGTGCTTTAGACCACAGGGACCGGGTTGGTGTGCTTTAGACCACAGGGACCGGGTTGGTGTGCTTTAGACCACAGGGACCGGGTTGGTGTGCTTTAGACCACAGGGACCGGGTTGGTGTGCTTTAGACCACAGGGACCGGGTTGGTGTGCTTTAGACCACAGGGACCGGGTTGGTGTGCTTTAGACCACAGGGACCGGGTTGGTGTGCTTTAGACCACAGGGACCGGGTTGGTGTGCTTTAGACCACAGGGACCGGGTTGGTGTTGTTGTTATTCAGGTCAGAAGTGTACTTAACTGTCTGCCATTAGTGTGTCCTGTGAGACCTGGATAGAGCTAGAGATGATGGAGCTAGAGATGATGGAGCTAGAGATGATGGAGTTAGAGATGATGGAGTTAGAGATGATGGAGCTAGAGATGATGGAGTTAGAGATGATGGAGCTAGAGATGATGGAGTTAGAGATGATGGAGTTAGAGATGATGGAGCTAGAGATGATGGAGTTAGAGATGATGGAGCTAGAGATGATGGGGTTAGAGATGATGGGGTTAGAGATGATGGGGTTAGAGATGATGGAGTTAGAGATGATGGAGTTAGAGATGATGGAGCTAGAGATGATGGAGCTAGAGATGATGGAGTTAGAGATGATGGGGTTAGAGACGATGGAGTTAGAGATGATGGAGTTAGAGATGATGGAGTTAGAGATGATGGAGTTAGAGACGATGGAGTTAGAGACGATGGAGTTAGAGATGATGGAGTTAGAGATGATGGAGTTAGAGATGATGGAGTTAGAGATGATGGAGCTAGAGATGATGGAGCTAGAGATGATGGAGTTAGAGATGATGGAGCTAGAGATGATGGAGTTAGAGATGATGGAGATAGAGATGATGAAGTTAGAGATGATGGGGTTAACATGGACAGCCTGAGACTTGGCTCAAAGTATTGTTCGGCTTTTCTGATTGGAGGACAGTATGCTAATCTCTGCACTGTTTTATGAATTGGAGATGGGCTGGAGGCGGTCCTGGGAGGCAGTGTTATGACCTTATATGGTCATACGGATAAGCTGCCAGTCTGTTTGGTGAAACTCATATTCTTATGACCTTATATGGTCATATAAATAACCTGCCAGTCTGCTTGGTGAAACTCATATTGTTATGACCTTATATGGTCATACGGATAACCTGCCAGTCTGTTTGGCTTTACCTATAAACCTTCTCATAAAATATGTTTCCTGTTGAAGCCCAAAGCTAAATGAGAGTACAGAGAAACTGAAAATAATCCTTGGGATACCTGGGCCTTTGTTAGATTAAAACCCCAACCCTTCTTTCAGAAACCTTTTCCATTCCACCAAATTAGAGATCGTAATGCGTTTCTATTGAAACCTCTTCTTTAAATCCTAATGTGTTATTTAGTCCTCTTCAAGTCTTCACCAGGCAGTCGCATGTACAGATAATCCTCGTCAGAGCAGACAGACAGGGTTTGTTTGGCTTCAATCTGATTCTCTCTATTAATCTCCTGTAACAAAGAACGTAGAGCGAGAGAGAGAGAGATGCCATGCCAATAGCAAGCCTTCTTCTGAAGACAGATGGGTGAGGCAGGTTTTAGTTTAGAAGGGGGTTTGTTTCAAACATGAAGACACATGAAAGCTGTGGACGCACTAAAATGGAGCAGAGAGTGGAGTTTGAGATAAATGCATCCATTTCTCTAATCCCTTAAATAAGTGGAAAATGAAAATGAATGTAAGTCTATATTGGTAAAGTCTTCCTATATTGGGCAACTGGCTGGATGGTCGCTACAAAATGTTTATACTATAGTGGCGTTTTGGCTTCCGTTCTGTATGTGGGGTAGATGTTCTTTCCTCCGTTCTGTCCTCCATAAACAGATGTAGTTTCAGTTCTGCATGTAGAACACTGGTTTTATATGTTCTGTCCTCCATAAACAGATGTAGTTTCAGTTCTGCATGTAGAACACTGGTTTTATATGTTCTGTCCTCCATAAACAGATGTAGTTTCAGTTCTGCATGTAGAACACTGGTTTTAGATGTTCTTTCCTCCATAAACAGATGTAGTTTCAGTTCTGCATGTAGAACACTGGTTTTAGATGTTCTGTCCTCCATAAACAGATGTAGTTTCAGTTCTGCAGAACACTGACACTCACAACACACTGAGTAAAGCATGTACCAGTTTATTTGATCAGAACCAGTAAATGATAGATTCTGTGCATATCTTGCACTATGTATTCTGTTTGCTTTGTACCGACCAGCTCAGCTTACTATTACAACACAGATGTATGACTCATAAGTCCAGGTTCCGCCTGCTGCTCTGGCAGTTCTAATCAATTAGCGTATTTCATTTAACCATATGACTTTTATTTATGGACTGCCACTGTAGCAGTTTCACTGAAATTGTTTTTGCTAACTTTTGATACTTGGACAGAAAAACATTTGCCATGTTGTAACCGTGCTTTAAAAATATGCCGTGCTGCCTACCTCTTTTCCTGCTCTGAGATCAGATTTGTCTTATAATATGTCTAATTAGGTAATGGACCTCATCACATTTATTAAGACTGTAGTAAGCACTTATTTCCCGGGTTGCTTTGGTTGTTTGCCCAAACGTATTCTCTATATTGCACACAACTTTTGTCTCCAGCCTTATGAGTAGTGCACTCTAATTGATAGGGTGCCATTTGGTCCTCAGAGGGATATTCATATTAAAAGCTCTAAAGCACTCGAGGTGGGTCCTCAGGCCCACTGAGGGGTTAGGAGGCGTCAGCCAACCAGATGTCTAGAGCGATGCCTGAGGAAATGAGACGCAGAAGAGAGTTGTCCCTAGAGGAGGTCCACAGCTCTGATGGAACAGCAACTGTGAATCATTATTATGGGAACTATGTGAAAGTCTGTTGTAGTGAACGATACAGATTCCCAGAAGGGAAAACCACCTTTGAAAGATCAGAGTGTAAATGACTCCAGGAGCACGGTTCTCCTCAAGCAGATGGTCCAGGTGGAACACATGGATGGACTACCCAGAATGCTCCTTTGTTCCTCACGATGTCTTATAACCAGTTGTGTTTCTCTTCTTTGTTGCTCTCTGTTCTTATCTAACATTCGAAACGACTCAATGATTCAAGGATGTCATTAGATGAACCAATGATTTAGTGTTTGGTGGAACGTCCAGTTCTATGTCAGAGGTCTCTTTTCGGTCAGGGTTCCTTACCTTCAGGTTGTCCTCGGAGCCTGAGAGGTTTGTGAATCTGTTCGAAATCTTGACAAAACCTGTATACTTACTGTGTGCACTTTGCTATGTCCTCTATGTGAATGTAGGGCCTTGTCTTGACTGTGATTGTCTTTTTAACTGTTAACTACATTACCCATGCTGCACCAGGGCCTTTTTGAAAGATACAGTATGAGGATTGTTTTAACCTGTTTTCAATTTCATGGTCTTGGAAATATTGTATTGCGCTATTGGAATGTGCTAATAAAGTACAACGGCCCACTGTCAGCAACCATTACTCCTGTGTTCCAACGGCACGTTGTGTTTGCTAATCCAAGTTTAGCATTTTAAAAGGTTAATTGATCATTAGAAACATTTTTGCAACTATGTTATAACAGCTGAAAACGGCTGTGCTGATTAAATGAGCAATAACAGTTATGGCTAGTTGACTTCACAGAACAGCCCAACTGATTCTAAACAGTATATTAATATGTATAAATATATAAATATATAAAATAAATATATTAGAGTGTCTAGTTTAGGAAACAAAACACCAGTATGTATGTCTACGCTGAAGAGGCAGCTTTGGGTGGTGGCCTACTAGGATGAGAAAAAGGCATATTTCAGACAGGCCACAGATCGTATTATGTGGCTGAATAAACAGGTTATAAGCATCATATAAACATGTTACCTTGTCTGCCTCACAGATCGTATTATGTGGCTGAATAAACAGGTTATAAGCATCATATAAACATGTTACCTTGTCTGCCTCACAGATCGTATTATGTGGCTGAATAAACAGGTTATAAGCATCATATGAACATGTTACCTTGTCTGCCTCACAGATCGTATTATGTGGCTGAATAAACAGGTTATAAGCATCATATAAACATGTTACCTTGTCTGCCTCACAGATCGTATTATGTGGCTGAATAAACAGGTTATAAGCATCATATAAACATGTTACCTTGTCTGCCTCACAGATCGTAGACCTGGTGTTTCTGGGAATGAACCATTTTTCAACAACAGAGAGAATAAGAATGAAGGTGAGATATAATGCAATTAAAATCTGATTATTAATCACAGAAACACTGGAATTAGTCACCTAATTGGTTGTCCCTCCACTGTCTGTCCTCTGATTGGTTGTCCCTCCACTCCTCTGTCCTCTGATTGGTTGTCCCTCCACTGTCTGTCCTCTGATTGGTTGTCCCTCCACTGTCTGTCCTCTGATTGGTTGTCCCTCCACTGTCTATCCTCTGTTTGGTTGTCCCTCCACTCCTCTGTCCTCTGATGGGTTGTCCCTCCACTCCTCTGTCCTCTGATTGGTTGTCCCTCCACTGTCTATCCTCTGATTGGTTATCCCTCCACTCCTCTGTCCTCTGATTGGTTGTCCCTCCACTGTCTATCCTCTGATTGGTTGTCCCTCCACTCCTCTGTCCTCTGATGGGTTGTCCCTCCACTCCTCTGTCCTCTGATTGGTTGTCCCTCCACTGTCTATCCTCTGATTGGTTATCCCTCCACTCCTCTGTCTTCTGATTGGTTGTTGTTGGTGTCTCTTCAGGTTTCCCTCTCCGTGAGCGGAGCACCCCAGAACCTTCGCTGGCCCCTCCAGTGACCCGTGTGTCAGATAAGGACAACCTGTGGCTCTACACGCTGGACCCCATCCTGGTCACCATCATCGTCATGTCGTCTCTGGGCGTCCTGCTTGGGGCCGTGTGTGCAGGTCTGCTGCTCTACTGCACATGCTCATACAGTGGCCTGTCGTCACGGAGCTCCACCACCCTGGAGAACTACAACTTTGAGCTGTACGACGGGATCAAGCACAAGGTCAAGATCAACCAGCAGCGCTGCTGCTCCGAGGCCTAGGGCATGTCCTGCCCCGGGAGGTGTTGGGCTTCAACCCCTGAAGCTTTGGGACACCCGGTGTGTGCTTGAAGCTGGAGAACACGTAGACTGTGATGACCTGCTACACCCTGTCTCTCTCTGGGGTTTCTTCTCTCCCTGCAGGAGAAGCTCTGATCGCTACCCGCCTGATAGCCTGCCTAGCCTGAAGCCCATATAGCGGCCACTGGACCATGGCGTTCTGGGCTTGGTCTCTAAAACCTACTGTGAGTCTTGACCAGTGGACCGGTTGGTGGGTGCAGAAGGATATCGAAACATATCAATCTAATGCCTATCCCAAAAAAACATGAAAACTAATATAGATTTGTTAAGAAAGAAAACATATTGTTTTTTGAGTGGAATTATCCGGAGCTTGGAGTAGAATGTGGATACTAGCTTGTCAGACAGATGCTGTGCCAATATGTGGAAACATAGAGTATCGTGGACTGTTTTAGTTCTGTTATAGAATCTGTGTCTTAATTATTACTGTCGTTATTATTATTAGATCAGCTTCGGGTTTTATCGCCTGCTAGACATCTTCTCTTCGTGCCATTTTTCGACTCTGTCAGTAATCATACGTACCGGCCTTTTGCTTCAGTTCAGTTCGTCAGTCTCGGCATTTAACGTTTTCGTTGTGTTATCCGGCTGTAGCCCGGTCCTTAAATAAGAACGACGAAGGAGTGTCAGGGAATGAGGAAAAGTGTAATCTGACGTAACATGAGACATTGGTTGTTGAGTGCCGCCGTGGGTTTAGCATGGTCTTATGGTGTTTTGCTTTGGGACTGTATGATGCTCTATATTACATGGTGTTCCGCTGTGTTACGCTGTGTGAAATATGGTTTTATCGCATCCTATGGATTGCAGAGACGAAGAGGAAGACACAGCTATTAGCTGTTCCAGATCTGGAGTGTCGCATGAGAAATAACTCTTATTCTGAGTGAATCTCCTCCCCTGTTTCCACTTCTTTAACTTCATCCCTGAAGTAGAAACTCAAACGATGACAAAGAAAGGATATAAGGATATGAGCTGCAGAAAAAGCCACTTTCTTGAGCACACAATGGAGCCTTAAACGAACTGTAATTGGAGGAGAGCCATGCATTGAGAAGCAAACGCCTGATCTGTCCGTCCTGGAGGAAACTGACTCAATATAACCACTTGGATTTTACCAGGCCTTCTGCTAGTTAATTCGTTTAGATTTTATTTTTTATTTGGTTAATTCCTATTTTCTGTTATTTTACTTATTTTTGTTCCGTGAAAATTAAAGTTGTTAACTTTATCCTGACACTGTTTTTTGTGTTTTAATGTATTTTCAGTTGTGTTGTAAAGTCTGTTTCTGTTTTGGAATCAGTTTGAGCGAGAGACTGCATTCCCTCTCCACATCAAATCCACCCCTCCAGTGCATTTGAAGCCCTGCCCAGTAAAAGACCACAGAGGTGGGGTTGGGGGGGAGGAGGAACGGAGGATACGGGCAAACTAGATGTATTTTATATGAGCAAGCGATTAACTCAGCTGCTAGGGTATTTGGTAACACTGTGTTGGGCAAATGTGTTGAGGGGGTTGGGAGGGAGGTGTAGCAGGTTATGGGAGGAGGTGTCTAGGAGGGAGGTGTAGCAGGTTATGGGTGGAGGTGTCTAGGAGGGAGGTGTAGCAGGTTATGGGTGGAGGTGTCTAGGAGGGAGGTGTAGCAGGTTATGGGTGGAGGTGTCTAGGAGGGAGGTGTAGCAGGTTATGGGTGGAGGTGTCTAGGAGGGAGGTGTAGAGGGTTGTGGGTGGAGGTGTCTAGGAGGGAGGTGTAGAGGGTTGTGGTGAATCATCCTACTCCTTTTTCATTGATCTCTGTTGACTCTTTTCCAAGTGCCTTGGAGCTCTCTGTCTGAGCCGTATCCTTCTGCATTCCAACTGGCACCAGATTCACTATTTATTTTTCTAGTGTAGAACACTGGGCTAAAGTGGACTGGAGTGTCATTACCTGTTATGGTTGGGGGATGTGAGTGGAGAGGGGTGCAGAGAACTCTCTCAGACCAACGACCAGAGACCCAGAAACCGGAGTAAAGGCTCTACTGGAGTAAAGGCTCTACTGGAGTAAAGGCTCTACTGGAGTAAAGGCTCTACTGGAGTAAAGGCTCTACTGTAGTAAAGGCACTACTGGAGTAAAGGCACTACTGGAGTAAAGGCTCTACTGGAGTAAAGGCTCTACTGGAGTAAAGGCTCTACTGGAGTAAAGGCTCTACTGGAGTAAAGGCTCTACTGGAGTAAAGGCTCTACTGTAGTAAGGGCTCTACTGGAGTAAAGGCTCTACTGTAGTAAAGGCACTACTGGAGTAAAGGCTCTACCGGAGTAAAGGCTCTACCGGAGTAAAGACTCTACTGGAGTTAAGACTCTACTGGAGTTAAGGCTCTACCGGAGTAAAGTCTCTACCGGAGTAAAGGCTCTACCGAAGTAAAGGCTCTACCGGAGAAAAGGCTCTACTGGAGTAAAGGCTTTACCAGAATAAAGGCTCTACTAGTGTGAAGGTTCTACTGGAGTAAAGGCTCTACTGGTGTGAAGGTTCTACTGGAGTAAAGGCTCTGCTGGTGTGAAGGCTCTACTTGTGTAAAGGCTCTACTGGTGTGAAGGTTCTACTAGAGTAAAGTCTCTACTGGAGTAAAGGCTCTACCAGGGTAAAGGCTCAACTAGTGTGAAGGTTCTACTGGTGTGAAGGTTCTACTGTTGTTTCTAGACTTTGTACAGAAATGTTGTTTTTTATTATTATTATTATTTAATAAAGGATGAATAAGATAATTGGTTGTGGTGTTGCTGTGGATGTTTTTACGACACACACACACAAACACACTGTTGTTGCTTTGATCCTTTTTTATGTTTATTCCAGTTTCCTGTGTGTGTGTGTATATGTGTGTGTGTGTGCATATGTGTGTGTGTGCATATGTGTGTGTGTGTGTATATGTGTGTGTGCGTGTGTGTGTGTGCATATGTGTGTGTGTATATGTGTGTGTGTGTGCATATGTGTGTGTGTGTATATGTGTGTGTGTGTGTGTGTGTGTGCATATGTGTGTGTGTGTGCGTGTGTGTGTGCGTTTGTCACTTTTTTTGGCTCACCTTGGGTTTTGTTTGTGTTGTTAATCTCAAGGTACAAACCCCATCATCACTCTAGAGCCTAATTTCTGTTCCCTCTGAGGATCTACAGATAGACACAGAGACAGATAGAAACAGACACAGAGACAGATAGAAACAGACACAGAGACAGATAGAAACAGACACAGAGACAGATAGAAACAGACACAGAGACAGATAGAAACAGACACAGAGACAGATAGAAACAGACACAGAGACAGATAGAAACAGACACAGAGACAGATAGAAACAGACACAGAGACAGATAGAAACAGACCCGATAGAGACAGATAGAAACAGACAGACAGATAGAAACAGACACAGAGACAGATAGAAACAGACACAGAGACAGATAGAAACAGACACAGAGACAGATAGAAACAGACCCAGAGACAGATAGAAACAGACACAGAGACAGATAGAAACAGACACAGAGACAGATAGAAACAGAAACAGAGAGACAGATAGAAACAGACCCGGAGACAGATAGAAACAGACACAGAGACAGATAGAAACAGACACAGAGACAGATAGAAACAGACACAGAGACAGATAGAAACAGAGACAGATAGAAACAGACCAGATAGAAACAGACAGATAGAAACAGACACAGAGACAGAGACAGATAGAAACAGACACAGAGACAGATAGAAACAGACACAGAGACAGATAGAAACAGACCCAGAGACAGATAGAAACAGACACAGAGACAGATAGAAACAGACCCGGAGACAGATAGAAACAGACACAGAGACAGATAGAAACAGACACAGAGACAGATAGAAACAGACACAGAGACAGATAGAAACAGACCCGGAGACAGATAGAAACAGACACAGAGACAGATAGAAACAGACACAGAGACAGATAGAAACAGACACAGAGACAGATAGAAACAGACACAGAGACAGATAGAAACAGACCCGAGACAGATAGAAACAGAGACAGATAGAAACAGACACAGAGACAGATAGAAACAGACCCAGAGACAGATAGAAACAGACCCGGAGACAGATAGAAACAGACACAGAGACAGATAGAAACAGACACAGAGACAGATAGAAACAGACCCGGAGACAGATAGAAACAGACACAGAGACAGATAGAAACAGACACAGAGACAGATAGAAACAGACACAGAGACAGATAGAAACAGACACAGAGACAGATAGAAACAGACCCGGAGACAGATAGAAACAGACACAGAGACAGATAGAAACAGACACAGAGACAGATAGAAACAGACCCGGAGACAGATAGAAACAGACACAGAGACAGATAGAAACAGACACAGAGACAGATAGAAACAGACACAGAGACAGATAGAAACAGACCCAGAGACAGATAGAAACAGACCCAGAGACAGATAGAAACAGACCCAGAGACAGATAGAAACAGACCCGGAGACAGATAGAAACAGACCCGGAGACAGATAGAAACAGACCCGGAGACAGATAGAAACAGACCCGGAGACAGATAGAAACAGACACAGAGACAGATAGAAACAGACACAGAGACAGATAGAAACAGACACAGAGACAGATAGAAACAGACCCGGAGACAGATAGAAACAGACACAGAGACAGATAGAAACAGACACAGAGACAGATAGAAACAGACACAGAGACAGATAGAAACAGACACAGAGACAGATAGAAACAGACACAGAGACAGATAGAAACAGACCCGGAGACAGATAGAAACAGACCCGAAGACAGATAGCAGTAGCATCCACCCTTCTACACTAGTTCCCAGGGAGTGTGTGTGTTCCAAATAGAACCCTATTCCCTGTAATCCCCTATGGCTCTGGACAACAGTATGGAAGTATGTAGGAAATAAGGGTTCCAAATAGGATGCTTCTTTGCTTCTAATTTGAACTAATTAGGATCTGCGAGACAACATAAACACACACACACACACACCTGTGTATGGAGCCGCGTAGGAAACAGACCGGTCGGATCGCGCATGGTGACCCCATGATGACCTCGCGATGACCCCCTGATGACCCCCTGATGATAATGTAACCCTGCCTCTGGTAGCAGAAATAAACAGTGATAATGTAACCCTGCCTCTGTTAGCAGGTATAAACAGTGATAATGTAACCCTGCCTCTGTTAGCAGGTATAAACAGTGATAATGTAACCCTGCCTCTGTTAGCAGGTATAAACAGTGATAATGTAACCCTGCTTCTGTTAGCAGGTATAAACAGTGATAATGTAACCCTGTCTCTGGTAGCTGATATAAACAGTGATAATGTAACCCTGCCTCTGTTAGCAGGTATAAACAGTGATAAAGTAACCCTGCCTCTGTTAGCAGGTATAAACAGTGATAATGTAACCCTGCCTCTGTTAGCAGGTATAAACAGTGATAATGTAACCCTGCCTCTGGTAGCTGATATAAACAGTGATAATGTAACCCTGCCTCTGTTAGCAGGTATAAACAGTGATAATGTAACCCTGCCTCTGATAGCAGGTATAAACAGTGATAATGTAACCCTGCCTCTGTTAGCAGGTATAAACAGTGATAATGTAACCCTGCCTCTGTTAGCAGGTATAAACAGTGATAATGTAACCCTGCTTCTGTTAGCAGGTATAAACAGTGATAATGTAACCCTGCCTCTGTTAGCAGGTATAAACAGTGATAATGTAACCCTGCCTCTGTTAGCAGATATAAACAGTATAATGTAACAGTGATAATGTAACCCTGCCTCTGTTAGCAGGTATAAACAGTGATAATGTAACCCTGCCTCTGTTAGCAGGTATGAACAGTGATAATGTAACCCTGCCTCTGTTAGCAGGTATAAACAGTGATAATGTAACCCTGCCTCTGTTAGCAGGTATGGTATAATGTAACCCTGCCTCTGTTAGTGATAATGTAACCCTGCCTCTGTTAGCAGGTATAAACAGTGATAATATAACCCTGCCTCTGATAGCAGGTATAAACAGTGATAATGTAACCCTTCCTCTGTTAGCAGGTACAAACAGTGATAATGTAACCCTGCCTCTGTTAGCAGATATAAACAGTGATAATGTAACCCTGCATCTGTTAGCAGATATAAACAGTGATAATGTAACCCTGCCTCTGTTAGCAGATATAAACAGTGATAATGTAACCCTGCCTCTGTTAGCAGGTATAAACAGTGATAATGTAACCCTGCCTCTGTTAGCAGGTATAAACAGTGATAATGTAACCCTGCCTCTGTTAGCAGGTATAAACAGTGATAATGTAACCCTGCCTCTGTTAGCAGGTATAAACAGTGATAATGTAACCCTGCCTCTGTTAGCAGATATAAACAGTGATAATGTAACCCTGCTTCTGTTAGCAGGTATAAACAGTGATAATATAACCCTGCCTCTGATAGCAGGTATAAACAGTGATAATGTAACCCTGCCTCTGTTAGCAGGTATAAACAGTGATAATGTAACCCTGCCTCTGTTAGCAGGTATAAACAGTGATAATGTAACCCTGCCTCTGGTAGCAGGTATAAACAGTGATAATGTAACCCTGCCACTGGTAGCAGGTATAAACAGTGATAATGTAACCCTGCCTCTGTTAGCAGGTATAAACAGTGATAATGTAACCCTGCTTCTGTTAGCAGGTATAAACAGTGATAATGTAACCCTGCCTCTGTTAGCAGGTATAAACAGTGATAATGTAACCCTGCCTCTGTTAGCAGATATAAACAGTGATAATGTAACCCTGCTTCTGTTAGCAGGTATAAACAGTGATAATGTAACCCTGCCTCTGTTAGCAGGTATAAACAGTGATAATGTAACCCTGCCTCTGTTAGCAGGTATGAACAGTGATAATGTAACCCTGCCTCTGTTAGCAGGTATAAACAGTGATAATGTAACCCTGCCTCTGTTAGCAGGTATGAACAGTGATAATGTAACCCTGCCTCTGTTAGCAGGTATAAACAGTGATAATATAACCCTGCCTCTGATAGCAGGTATAAACAGTGATAATGTAACCCTTCCTCTGTTAGCAGGTACAAACAGTGATAATGTAACCCTGCCTCTGTTAGCAGATATAAACAGTGATAATGTAACCCTGCATCTGTTAGCAGATATAAACAGTGATAATGTAACCCTGCCTCTGTTAGCAGATATAAACAGTGATAATGTAACCCTGCCTCTGTTAGCAGGTATAAACAGTGATAATGTAACCCTGCCTCTGTTAGCAGGTATAAACAGTGATAATGTAACCCTGCCTCTGTTAGCAGGTATAAACAGTGATAATGTAACCCTGCCTCTGTTAGCAGGTATAAACAGTGATAATGTAACCCTGCCTCTGTTAGCAGATATAAACAGTGATAATGTAACCCTGCTTCTGTTAGCAGGTATAAACAGTGATAATATAACCCTGCCTCTGATAGCAGGTATAAACAGTGATAATGTAACCCTGCCTCTGTTAGCAGGTATAAACAGTGATAATGTAACCCTGCCTCTGTTAGCAGGTATAAACAGTGATAATGTAACCCTGCCTCTGGTAGCAGGTATAAACAGTGATAATGTAACCCTGCCACTGGTAGCAGGTATAAACAGTGATAATGTAACCCTGCCACTGGTAGCAGGTATAAACAGTGATAATGTAACCCTGCCTCTGGTAGCTGATATAAACAGTGATAATGTAACCCTGCCTGTGATAGTGTCATGGTTCATGGGTGTTCCTGTGTGTTCCTGTGTTGCGGGGTGCTTGTTTGTCTCCATCTTGTGGGTGTTCCTAGTGTTTCATCCTGGTACCTTAATTTCCCCTATTACCTTAATTTTCCCGCCCTTTTTCTCACCTGTTGCCTGTTAGTCCTCGTTATGTTTTGTATTTAGTCTTCCCTGTTTTCCTGTGTGTTTGTCGGGTCATTTTCTTGTTAAGTTTCCAGTTCTGGTGCCTGTTTTGCCTGTCCTGGAGATAATAAATACATGGAAAGGATTCTCTGCAATTGTGTCTGTTCCTTGCCATCTGCCAAAAGGCAGATCGTTACAGAATGACCCGACCCACACCACAGACACAGCGGAGAAAGAGGAGCTGCTCGTCCACTTACGGGCCGCCAATGAAGTTCCCGGTATGTTTGCGCCGATGCGCAATAAGGCGAGGACCACCCCTCCCTCCTCGACCATCCGCGCCGCCACCGATGTGGCTACCGGCGGGTTACTGGGAGCAGAGAGAGTGGGGGAGGACTCGCTGCGCTGAATCCGAGGAGGATTCAGAGGAGGAGTACTGGGAGGAGCCAGAGGAGGAGGACGAGGCGGAGAGAATCAGCCGGGAGCACTATATCCGACTGGGGCTCGAATCTCCTCCGCAGCATAAGATGGCGGCCGCCCCGCAGCTCAAGATGGCTGTCGCCCGGCAGCACAAGATGGCTGCCGCCCCGCAGCACAAGGTAGCTGCCGCCCCGCAGCACAAGATGGCTGCCGCCCCGCAGCATAAGATGGCTGCCGCCCCGCAGCATAAGATGGCTGCCGCCCCGCAGCACAAGATGGCTGCCGCCCCGCAGCTCAAGATGGCTGCCGCCCCGCAGCTCAAGCTGGCTGCCGCCCCGCAGCACAAGATGGCTGCCGCCCCGCAGCTCAAGATGGCTGCCGCCCCGCAGCTCAAGCTGGCTGCCGCCCCGCAGCACAAGATGGCTGCCGCCCCGCAGCTCAAGATGGCTGCCGCCCCGCAGCTCAAGCTGGCTGCCGCCCCGCAGCTCAAGCTGGCTGCCGCTCCGCAGCTCAAGATGGCTGCCGCCCCGCAGCTCAAGATGGCTGCCGCCCCGCAGCACAAGATGGCTGCCGCCCCGCAGCACAAGATGGCTGCCGCCCCGCAGCACAAGATGACCACCGCCCCGCAGCACGAGATGGCCGCCGCCCCGCTGCACGAGATGGCCGCCGCTCCACCGCTCAAAGAGGACCCCCATGGACCGGTCTTCAGGCCAACGTCTCCGTCGGCTACCTCCCCGGCCTTGGAGAGGGCTCTGCGGGAGGATCTGGGGGTATTTATAGACTTTCTGGCCTGGGTTCAGGAGACGGCGGTGATGGAGGATGAGAAGAGATGGTGGCATAGGGAGTTTTTTGTGTGGAGGAGTGGACAGGAGGATCTCTACCCGAAGCTTCTGGACTACCTGAGGTCACAGCTTCTCTGCCGTGCACCACACCTTCGTTCGGTCTCTGAGCTCCCTCCAGTGTCCGTGCCTGAGCCTGTCCCCGTGCCTGAGCCTGTCCCCGTGTCCTTGCCTGAGCCAGTCCCCGTGTCCCTGCCTGAGCCTGTCCCCGTTTCCGTGCCTGAGCCAGTTCCCCAGCCTGAGCCAGTTCCCCAGCCTGAGCCAGTCCCCGTGTCCTTGCCTGAGCCAGTCACCGTGTCCTTGCCTGAGCCAATCCCCGTGTCCTTGCCTGAGCCAGTCCCCGTGTCCTTGCCTGTCCCAGGTTCCCCGCCTGAGCCTGTCCCAGTTTCCCAGCCTGAGCCTGTCCCAGTTTCCCAGCCTAAGCCTGTCCCAGTTTCCCAGCCTGTGCCTGTCCCAGTTTCCCTGCCTGTCCCAGTCCCAGTTTCCCTGCCTGTCCCAGTCCCAGTTTCCCTGCCTGTCCCAGTCCCAGTTTCCCTGCCTGTGCCAGTCCCTGTTTCCTTGCCTGAGCCAGCCCCCGTGTCCGTCCCAGAGTCTGTCCCCGTGTCCGTCCCAGAGTCTGTCCCCGTGGCTGTCCCGGCCCCAGAGCTCACTCCAGCCCCAGAGCTCACTCCAGCCCCAGAGCTCACTCCAGCCCCAGAGCTCACTCCAGCCCCAGAGCTCCCTCCAGCCCCAGAGCTCACTCCAGCCCCAGAGCTCACTCCAGCCCCAGAGCTCACTCCAGCCCCAGAGCTCACTCCAGACCCAGAGCTCACTCCAGACCCCGAGCTCAGTCCTGTCCCCCATCCTGACTCCAGTCCTGTCCCCCATCCTGACTCCAGTCCTGTCCCCCAGCCTGACTCCAGTCCTGTCCCCCAGCCTGACTCCAGTCCTGTCCCCCAGCCTGACTCCAGTCCTGTTCCCGAGCCCCGTCCTGTTCCCGAGCCCCGTCCTGTTCCCGAGCCCCGTCCTGTTCTCGAGCCCCGTCCAATGCCCGAAGCCGTCATCCTGGCCGAGCCAGTTCCCGGGCCAAGGACTGTTGCCGGGCCAAGGACTGTTGCCGGGCCAAAGCCAGTTCCCCGGGCCCCCGAACTGTGTCCTCCGGCACGGCCACCCGAACCGTGTCCTCCGGCACGGCCGCCCGAACCGTGTCCTCCGGCACGGCTACCCGAACCGTCTCCTCCGGCCCTGCCTCCTGACCCGTCTCTGCCTGGTCGACCTCCCGACCCGCATCGGCCTGTCCGGCCTATGGACCCACGTCCGCCAGGTCGACCTCCTGACCCGTCTCCGCCTGTCCGGTCTCCTGATCCGTCTCCGCCTGTCCGGTTTCCTGACCCGTCTCCGCCGGCCCGGCCACCTGACTCTCATCCGCCAGGTCGGCCGCCTGACCCGCTCCCGCCAGGTAGACCTCCTGACCTGCATCGGTCAGTCCGGCTCCTAGACCTGCTTCCTCCGGGTCGACCACCTGACCTGCACCCGCCAGACCGGGCTCCAGACCCGTCCCTCTGTCCTGCCCGAGACCCGTCCCTCTGTCCTGCCCGAGATCCGCTCCCTCCGGGCCGACCTTCAGATCCGTCCTTCCGGGCCTCTGCTCCGCCTGCGCCTGTCCGGCCTCCCGACCGGCCCGTCCTGTCCTCTGCCCCCGCCTCAGCCATTACGGCCTCCTGACCCGCATCCGCCCGGCCGGGTCTCTGCTCCGCCCTCTCCTGTCCGGCCTCCTGGCTCTGTATCTTGCTGGCACTGTCCTCTAGGCCTCCTCTTGCCCCCTGAGAAACTGGACTATTCCCTGGACTCTGTCCCTGTTCCAGGTTTTTTTTGTTTCTCGCCTCCATCCCTCCCCACCTCCTCTGCCGCCTCCCCGCTGCAGTTCGTAGGCTGGGTTTTAGTTTATGTTTTGGCGCTTCTGGAGCCGCGCATTGAGGGGGGGGTACTGTCATGGTTCATGGGTGTTCCTGTGTGTTCCTGTGTTGTGGGGTGCTTGTTTGTCTCCATCTTGTGGGTGTTCCTAGTGTTTCATCCTGGTACCTTAATTTCCCCTATTACCTTAATTTTCCCGCCCTTTTTCTCACCTGTTGCCTGTTAGTCCTCGTTATGTTTTGTATTTAGTCTTCCCTGTTTTCCTGTGTGTTTGTCGGGTCATTGTCTTGTTATGTTTCCAGTTCTGGTGCCTGTTTTGCCTGTCCTGGAGATAATAAATACATGGAAAGGATTCTCTGCAATTGTGTCTGTTCCTTGCCATCTGCCAAAAGGCAGATCGTTACAGATAGCAGGTATAAACAGTGATAATGTAACCCTGCCTCTGTTAGCAGGTATAAACAGTGATAATGTAACCCTGCCTCTGGTAGCAGGTATAAACAGTGATAATGTACCCCTGCCTCTGGTGGCAGGTATAAACAGTGATAATGTAACCCTGCCTCTGTTAGCAGGTATAAACAGTGATAATGTAACCCTGCCTCTGGTAGCAGGTATAAACAGTGATAATGTAACCCTGCCTCTGGTAGCAGGTATAAACAGTGATAATGTACCCCTGCCTCTGGTGGCAGGTATAAACAGTGATAATGTACCCCTGCCTCTGGTAGCAGGTATAAATTAAATAGAGCAGTGGCTGAATTTTAGTGTGAAGCATTATTACAGCCATATGTGGAACACACTGTTATGCTGTTTTACCTTGTCTCTCTATATATCCCACCATATATGATAAAATCTCACTTTATTCCTCCATGACAACATACTCCTTTCACTCTTTTGAGTATCCTGTTCTAGTGTAAACATTGTAAAAGAGGCCTTCCGACATTTTAAATTAGTAAATTGTGTTGGGATTCTTATAGGCTGGGACTAATCAGCCAGAGATCAGAGCAAAGTCTTCAGGCGCTGGTGTTTGTAAACAGAGTGAACACCGCCCTCTAGTGTCCACAATGAATTATTGACAAATTGGTTCAGCAGTGCATGCAACAAAGACCGCTTCCACAGCCCAGTGGAATGTAACCCTGCCTCTGTTAGCAGGTATAAACAGTGATAATGTAACCCTGCCTCTGTTAGCAGGTATAAACAGTGATAATGTAACCCTGCCTCTGGTAGCTGATATAAACAGTGATAATGTAACCCTGCCTCTGTTAGCAGGTATAAACAGTGATAATGTAACCCTGCCTCTGTTAGCAGGTATAAACAGTGATAATGTAACCCTGCCTCTGTTAGCAGGTATAAACAGTGATAATGTAACCCTGCCTCTGTTAGCAGGTATAAACAGTGATAATGTAACCCTGCCTCTGTTAGCTGGTATAAACAGTGATAATGTAACCCTGCCTCTGTTAGCTGGTATAAACAGTGATAATGTAACCCTGCCTCTGTTAGCAGGTATAAACAGTGATAATGTAACCCTGCCTCTGTTAGCAGGTATAAACAGTAATAATGTAACCCTGCCTCTGTTAGCAGGTATAAACAGTGATAATGTAACCCTGCCTCTGTTAGCAGGTATAAACAGTGATAATGTAACCCTGCCTCTGTTAGCAGGTATAAACAGTGATAATGTAACCCTGCCTATGTTAGCAGGTATAAACAGTAATAATGTAACCCTGCCTCTGTTAGCAGGTATAAACAGTAATAATGTAACCCTGCCTCTGTTAGCAGGTATAAACAGTGATAATGTAACCCTGCCTCTGTTAGCAGGTATAAACAGTGATAAAGTAACCCTGCCTCTGTTAGCAGGTATGAACAGTGATAATGTAACCCTGCCTCTGTTAGCAGGTATAAACAGTGATAATGTAACCCTGCCTCTGGTAGCTGATATAAACAGTGATAATGTAACCCTGCCTCTGTTAGCAAGTATAAACAGTGATAATGTAACCCTGCCTCTGTTAGCAGGTATAAACAGTGATAATGTAACCCTGCCTCTGTTAGCAGATATAAACAGTGATAATGTAACCCTGCCTCTGTTAGCAGGTATAAACAGTAATAATGTAACCCTGCCTCTGTTAGCAGATATAAACAGTGATAATGTAACCCTGCCTCTGTTAGCAGGTATAAACAGTAATAATGTAACCCTGCCTCTGTTAGCAGGTATAAACAGTGATAATGTAACCCTGCCTCTGTTAGCAGGTATAAACAGTGATAAAGTAACCCTGCCTCTGTTAGCAGGTATGAACAGTGATAATGTAACCCTGCCTCTGTTAGCAGGTATAAACAGTGATAATGTAACCCTGCCTCTGGTAGCTGATATAAACAGTGATAATGTAACCCTGCCTCTGTTAGCAGGTATAAACAGTGATAATGTAACCCTGCCTCTGTTAGCAGGTATAAACAGTGATAATGTAACCCTGCCTCTTTTAGATATAAACAGTGATAATGTAACCCTGCCTCTTTTAGATATAAACAGTGATAATGTAACCCTGCCTCTGTTAGCAGGTATAAACAGTGATAATGTAACCCTGCCTCTGTTAGCAGATATAAACAGTGATAATGTAACCCTGCCTCTGTTAGCAGGTATAAACAGTGATAATGTAACCCTGCCTCTGTTAGCAGATATAAACAGTGATAATGTAACCCTGCCTCTGTTAGCAGGTATAAACAGTGATAATGTAACCCTGCCTCTGGTAGCAGGTATGAACAGTGATAATGTAACCCTGCCTCTGGAAGCTGATATAAACAGTGATAATGCAACCCTGCCTTTGTTAGCAGGTATAAACAGTGATAATGTAACCCTGCCTCTGTTAGCAGGTATAAACAGTGATAATGTAACCCTGCCTCTGTTAGCAGATATAAACAGTGATAATGTAACCCTGCCTCTGTTAGCAGGTATAAACAGTGATAATGTAACCCTGCCTCTGTTAGCAGGTATAAACAGTAATAATGTAACCCTGCCTCTGTTAGCAGGTATAAACAGTGATAATGTAACCCTGCCTCTGTTAGCAGGTATAAACAGTGATAATGTAACCCTGCCTCTGTTAGCAGGTATAAACAGTGATAATGTAACCCTGCCTATGTTAGCAGGTATAAACAGTAATAATGTAACCCTGCCTCTGTTAGCAGGTATAAACAGTAATAATGTAACCCTGCCTCTGTTAGCAGGTATAAACAGTGATAATGTAACCCTGCCTCTGTTAGCAGGTATAAACAGTGATAAAGTAACCCTGCCTCTGTTAGCAGGTATGAACAGTGATAATGTAACCCTGCCTCTGTTAGCAGGTATAAACAGTGATAATGTAACCCTGCCTCTGGTAGCTGATATAAACAGTGATAATGTAACCCTGCCTCTGTTAGCAAGTATAAACAGTGATAATGTAACCCTGCCTCTGTTAGCAGGTATAAACAGTGATAATGTAACCCTGCCTCTGTTAGCAGATATAAACAGTGATAATGTAACCCTGCCTCTGTTACCAGGTATAAACAGTAATAATGTAACCCTGCCTCTGTTAGCAGATATAAACAGTGATAATGTAACCCTGCCTCTGTTAGCAGGTATAAACAGTAATAATGTAACCCTGCCTCTGTTAGCAGGTATAAACAGTGATAATGTAACCCTGCCTCTGTTAGCAGGTATAAACAGTGATAAAGTAACCCTGCCTCTGTTAGCAGGTATGAACAGTGATAATGTAACCCTGCCTCTGTTAGCAGGTATAAACAGTGATAATGTAACCCTGCCTCTGGTAGCTGATATAAACAGTGATAATGTAACCCTGCCTCTGTTAGCAGGTATAAACAGTGATAATGTAACCCTGCCTCTGTTAGCAGGTATAAACAGTGATAATGTAACCCTGCCTCTTTTAGATATAAACAGTGATAATGTAACCCTGCCTCTTTTAGATATAAACAGTGATAATGTAACCCTGCCTCTGTTAGCAGGTATAAACAGTGATAATGTAACCCTGCCTCTGTTAGCAGATATAAACAGTGATAATGTAACCCTGCCTCTGTTAGCAGGTATAAACAGTGATAATGTAACCCTGCCTCTGTTAGCAGATATAAACAGTGATAATGTAACCCTGCCTCTGTTAGCAGGTATAAACAGTGATAATGTAACCCTGCCTCTGGTAGCAGGTATGAACAGTGATAATGTAACCCTGCCTCTGGAAGCTGATATAAACAGTGATAATGCAACCCTGCCTCTGTTAGCAGGTATAAACAGTGATAATGTAACCCTGCCTCTGTTAGCAGGTATAAACAGTGATAATGTAACCCTGCCTCTGTTAGCAGATATAAACAGTGATAATGTAACCCTGCCTCTGTTAGCAGGTATAAACAGTGATAATGTAACCCTGCCTCTGTTAGCAGGTATAAACAGTGATAATGTAACCCTGCCTCTGTTAGCAGGTATAAACAGTGATAATGTAACCCTGCCTCTGGTAGCAGGTATGAACAGTGATAATGTAACCCTGCCTCTGGAAGCTGATATAAACAGTGATAATGCAACCCTGCCTCTGTTAGCAGGTATAAACACTGATAATGTAACCCTGCCTCTGTTAGCAGGTATAAACAGTGATAATGTAACCCTGCCTCTGTTAGCAGATATAAACAGTGATAATGTAACCCTGCCTCTGTTAGCAGGTATAAACAGTAATAATGTAACCCTGCCTCTGTTAGCAGGTATAAACAGTGATAATGTAACCCTGCCTCTGTTAGCAGATATAAACAGTGATAATGTAACCCTGCCTCTGTTAGCAGGTATAAACAGTGATAATGTAACCCTGCCTCTGTTAGCAGGTATAAACAGTGATAATGTAACCCTGCCTCTGTTAGCAGGTATAAACAGTGATAATGTAACCCTGCCTCTGGTAGCAGGTATGAACAGTGATAATGTAACCCTGCCTCTGGAAGCTGATATAAACAGTGATAATGCAACCCTGCCTCTGTTAGCAGGTATAAACAGTGATAATGTAACCCTGCCTCTGTTAGCAGGTATAAACAGTGATAATGTAACCCTGCCTCTGTTAGCAGATATAAACAGTGATAATGTAACCCTGCCTCTGTTAGCAGGTATAAACAGTAATAATGTAACCCTGCCTCTGTTAGCAGGTATAAACAGTGATAATGTAACCCTGCCTCTGTTAGCAGATATAAACAGTGATAATGTAACCCTGCCTCTGTTAGCAGGTATAAACAGTAATAATGTAACCCTGCCTCTGGTAGCAGGTATGAACAGTGATAATGTAACCCTGCCTCTGTTACCAGGTATAAACAGTGATAATGTGTAGCCTGTGTCTACTTCATCTGCTTTATTACTGTTACAAGTTTACACACGTCAAGTGCAAAATATTAATACAAGTATATACACCAATTTTAACGTTTTACTACATTTTCTTCCTGGAATCCACCTTGAAATCCCAGGATCAGGATATTCCTGTTTTTTTTATCAAAGTTATCCAATTCCTATTGACAAGTTTTGAACAACACAAACTGAAGATTTGATCCAGATTAAAACTAGGATTTGATTCCGTGATCTGATCTGATTTCAGCATCCTTCTTTCCCTTTTGAACAACTCATTTTCAAGATTTGATCCAATCCGATAACCAAAATCCGATCAGCTGACCTTTGAACAACTGGCCAAAAGATGAAAGGTTTATTAGCAAAACATTGTTGCACTGCAGGAGATGAAGACAAGTTAAACTGATTTAATTTAAAATCCAAATGGATACTATTAGAATTAAGAAAACATGGTGTTCACGAACCAAATTAAAGTTATCAGAGGAAGTAATCACATATATTTAATTATGAACACAAACCATCCTCCAGTCCAGTTGGGGGTGGTAAAGCTAAATAAAAGTCCATAAAAGTCCTTCTGGTTCTTTACATTTCCGGGACATTTCCTAAAATAAAAACAGATTTCGCTGACATGGTGAGTGACTAAACAACCGTATTGTGTCTGTTTGTTCGGTTCTATAGAAAAATAGTCAAAGAAAGTAGAGAACCAAAAACCCCTAAATGTTCTTCGGTTTGAGCAGCTCATGGAATAACGAACAGCCATTTAAACAACACAGGGGGTGAACAAACGCATTACCTTTAATTTAACAGTTGAATCAAACGATATAAAGCCCAGTTGTACGTGGTCAGATGTAATATGGTTTGTATTTGGGTCCATGGGGAACATTGTATACCCCAGTGGAGAAACTTGGACTCATATTTACAGTGTTTTGAAATATTAAGGTGACGTTTTATATTTCTGAAAGATAAAAGATAACTAAAGTTACGATTTGTCGTAACTCTCCTTTTAGATAAGGTAAGCACTGTGTTCAGGGGTGCTGTAGCCACGAATTAATTTTGAAATCTGTAATTGCATTTCCATTTTGTGTTGATTGGTCAGATTTCTCATAATATCTTGCAACAGGGAGGCGTTAGCATGAGTTTAGTCCAAAACCAAATGTACATTTCTCACATCCATAGTCTGTAATAGTGGTGTTTATATTGTTGTGGCTTGCCAAGTCAGCAAACCATAATCCATCCATGTATTTTATTCCGTTCTGTAAAGACTCTATGATTTGTGTATTTTATCCCAATCCAACATTTTCAACAGTCATGTATCGGTTGGTCTTTATTTTAGCAGAGGGAGGACAAGCCCAATCTCCTGCTCTCCTTCCACACTGAGTTAAAACAAGACCTACTGGATCCAGATTGTGACATCATTGGCGCTCAGTGTTCATTGGTGGATTCAGAGATGACATCAGTGAAGATGGAAGACTGCAGTCAAACACAGGGACTGAATATTATTAAATATGAAGAGGAAGAGGAGGTGAAGAATTGGGTTGTCATTAAAGATGAAGAGGAGAACGATGGGTATTTAACTAATAAGGGTATGGACTGATTTCATCAAGGAGGTTTAATGTTGACAATTTGTTTTAATTATTGATAAACAGGGTAGATGTTATTTCATGCTGTCAGTTTGTATTTCTAATATTGTTATACTTATTTAAGAAAGTGTTGAGTGAACATTTCTACGGAAAAGGGACCTCCCAGGTAACACTTATCTATGGCGCTCACTTGTCTTGGTACCATCAAGCTGACCACCACAGTCTAGGTTTGAACCTTGATAATGCAACTAGCGAGTAACTATGACAAAAACAGTGTATTTTTTTTATTATTCACACAGGTGAGATTACTGAAGCAGTTTATACATCTGACGAACGAGAGGAAAACCACAATAAGAAGTCTCACCACTGCCCTCACTGTGAAAAAAATTTCTGTTCCAAATTACAGTTGAAAAGACATGTTAACATACACACAGGAGAGAAGCACTACTGTCCTGACTGTGGGAAGAGTTTCTTTAAATTGCATACCCTTAAAGTCCACCAGCGTATACATACTGGTGAGAAACCTTACTCTTGTGCTGACTGTGGAAAGTCTTTCATTACATCATCTCACCGTATTAGACATCAGAAAGTGCATACGGGAGAGAAGTCGTACTCTTGTTCTAACTGTGGGAAACATTTCTCTAAATTAGATAACCTTAAAGTTCATGAGCGTTTACATACTGGAGAGAAGCCTTACACCTGTTCTGACTGTGGGAAGAGGTTTTCTACATTAAATAACCTTAAAGTTCACCAGCGGATACATACCGGAGAGAAACCTTACTACTGTTCTGACTGCGGAAAGTGTTTCATAACATCATCTCACCTTAACAGGCATAAGAAAATGCACACAGGAGAGAAGCCATTTACTTAATCTGAATGTGGAAAGAGTGATGTCGTATTCTTGAAATTACATCAGCGAATGCATACTGGAGAATAGCCATATCATTTATTTCAAATAAATGTCCTTAAACATGCTTGAATTAGATTTTTTCTGAGACAGTCAGACACTTTACAGGAAGGAGACAAAGTACTATAAATGCACACACACAAAGATCACATGTTACCCAACAAACACAACCTTCATCAACAGAGTTTTTTGGGGAGTTTGGGTACACTGTACTCCACTAGTGTCTCACAATGGAGATGGGACCATAAGATTTTGGTTCAAGTGTGACATAATAAACAAGAGGTTTGTTTATAAAACTTGAGTCAAAGCTTTTTTCTTTTGTCAGAGAAAGAGAGCTGTGATTGATCTGTGTTGGTTTTATGTAACACTTTGTTCTTAATTAGAAATGTGGTTTGATCTAACAAATTATATTTTGTTAAAGGGATATTTAGTATTATTTAAGACATTAGTTTAGCTATTTATTTTATTTACATATCTAGACATCCATCAAACATATACTGTTAACAAGTATTACATTGTAGTCACAACACACCACTGCTCATATCCTGAGAAATACATATCTAGACATACCACATGATTCAGAACAAAAGTAGGGTTTTTCTTCTGTATGTCCCTGCTAGTGACATTTGAAGAGTAAGATTAAATGTTCTCTTCTGTGTATTTGCTGATTAATCATTTTATTATAATGATATTTATTTTCAGTCGGAACAGGAGTAAGGCTTCTCTCTAGTAGGTGTGCCCTGGTGACTAAAGCCATTTAATCAAGAGAAATTCATCCCAAAGTCAGAACAGGGGTATGGCTTCTCTCCAGTATATACATCAGCAGCCTTCACATATGGGATTAATTGATTAAATTACATCCTGTTACTCGTCAATTCTCAGTTTTGACCAGGAGACCATTTTATTTAGTTAATGTCATTGAATCGCTAACTAACACTGAACTCATTTGACCCGGAACTGGAAAGTAGGATAAGTCTTTTTAATAAGATATTATCTTGATCCACTCCAAGGTCAGATAAGGACCACCCTGACTGGTGTAATGAGTCTGGGACAGTCCAACTGGCCAATCTTCCTAAGGAAAAACCTTTTTTTATTGCTGTAGTAGTTTGTAGCTGTTCATTCACCTGGACTGGGGGACTGAGGGAGGCTGTTATCAGACATCCTCTCACCCTCGATCGATTCTACTTCAGTTCTGCCTGCAGCAGAGAACCGACCATCAAGCACTTGACAATAACACAGACTGAGACAATGTCCCCACCTAAACCCTAATCCCTCAATCCTCACAGACTAAACTGACATCTGAAGGGTAGTGATTGCAGGTGCAACGGCACATAATGAAGAATGGGACAGCACTTTATCACGTTACCTTGACAACGCTGAAACATGTTGCAACCTATTGTGGGTTTGGGACACCTTATTTTATGTTTATTTCTTTTATTTGTCATGCCATCATAAAATGGAAAAAACTCTGTGCACCTAGAATGCTCACATATACAGGTACTTCTGGTCGACCACAGAGTGACCGTTATACTAGACTGTGACACAGGTCCTTAGAATGCTCACATATACAGGTACTTCTGGTCGACCACAGAGTGACCGTTATACTAGACTGTGACACAGGTCCTTAGAATGCTCACATATACAGGTACTTCTGGTCGACCACAGAGTGACTGTTATACTAGACTGTGACACAGGTCCTTAGAATGCTCTCCACTGTGCAGCGGTAAAAGTTTACCAGGATGTTGGTGGATAGACGGGCCTTCTGATTCAAAATCAACTTTAATATCAAAGAGAACTGGGGCATGAAAACAGCATTCAGACTTCTTGTAATCCAGAATCAGTTCTTTGGTTTTCTTGTCATTTATGGCCAGGTTGTTATCTGAGCAACAAGCCACTAGGCGCTTGACCTTCTCTCTTTAGGCTGCCTCGTTATTGGCGCTGATCAACCCAACCACTGTTGTGTATCCATGTAAATTGCACATTCTGACATTTTCCTTCATCTCATTGGCACATTAACACACTGCCGTCCATAGTACTTTTGCATTGCTCTTTCTACACTTCTGGTTGAATGTAAACTTCATTTTGTTCATTTTGTTGTACTTGTACTGTACTGTTTAATGACAATAAGGTTCAATCTAATCTAATGTAGTTTACCAAATTGAAGAAGACACTCATACCACAGTATTAAGAGAATACTAGTTTTATTATGGTGGCACGTAGTGTTTGCACTTAAAAAATGTCACACCAGCTATTCATTTTTTTTTTTTTTTTTTGTTCAATTTGTGGAAAGAAGTTCAGTTATACGTTCACATGCACAGTTATAAGGTCTGAACAGATCATACAGGAGAGAAGCCAGTCAGTTGTGGCAAATCCCTTTACAGTGTTTCAAACTAAATGGCTAGAGCTACATTTATACCATAATCATAGTTTATATAGTGTATAGTGAAAATAATAGAGAACATTATTTTTCTTCAAATTCTTTGAGTGTTTGTTCTGTTTTTTACTACATATGATCATTCATACTCAAATGCACCAATGTTTTACATTTTGTCATTCAGTCAAAATACTATTTTTTCAGTCATTGAAGATTTATTAAAGTGTAGCTATTTGACTGAAACTCTTTCCATATGTTGTTTTCTGCGCTGGTGAACTTTAAGGCCCCCTACATGAGAGAAAGCCTTCCCACAATCAGAACAGGAGTACGGCTTCTCTCCTGTATGTACACGCAGGTGACCTTTGAGACTACTTGAATCAGAGAAACATTTCCCACAATCAGAACAGGAGTAAGGCTTCTCTCCTGTATGTGTGCGTTGATGAACTTTAAGGTGAGTTGAATGAGAGAACCCCTTCCCACAATCAGAACAGGAGTAAGGCTTCTCTCCTGTATGTGTGCGCTGATGAACTTTAAGGTGACTTGACTGAGAGAACCCCTTCCCACACTCAGAACAAGAGTAAGGCTTTTCACCTGTATGCACTCTCTGATGCTGAGTAAGGCGAGATGATGTAATGAAACACTTCCCACAATCAGAACAGGAGACATTCTTCTCTCCAGTATGTATACGCTGGTGAATTTTAAGGTTGGCTAAATAGGAGAAACTCTTCCTACAGTCAGAACAGGAGTAAGGCTTCTCTCCAGTATGTATGCGCTGATGAACTTGAAAACTACTTAAACAAAAAAAGACTTTCCTGCAATCAGAACAGGAGTAAGGATTCTGTCCAGTATGTATGCGCTGGTGAACTTGAAGAGTTCTTAAACAAGAGAAACCTTTCCCACAATCAGAACAGTAGTAAGGCTTCTCTCCAGTATTTATCCGCTGATGAAGTCGAAGACTACTTGAATTCGAGAAACCCTTCCCACAGTCCAAACAGGAGTAAGGCTTCTCTCCAGTATGTATGCGCTGATGAACTATAAGGCCACCTATCTGAGAGAAACCCTTTCCACAATCAGAACAGGAGTAAGGTTTCTCCCCGCTATGTACACGCTGGTGAATTGTAAGGTTTCCTAAACGGGAGAAACTCTTCATACAGGCAGAACAGGAGTAAGGCTTCTCACCAGTATGTATACGTTGGTGAACTTTGAGCCTACCTGAATCAGAGAAACCTTTCCCACAGTCAGAACAGGGGTAAGGCTTCTCTCCACTATGTACACGCTGGTGAATTTTAAGGTGCTGTAAATGGGAGAAATGCTTGCTACAGTTAGAGCAGGAATAGGGTTTCTCTCCTGTGTGCACTCTCTGATGTTGAGTTAGGGCAGATGATGCAGTGAAAGCCTTCCCACAATCAGAACAGGAGTAAGGCTTTTTTCTTGTAAGTGCGCTCATGTGTCTTTTTAACAGTGATACAGATAAAAAGCTTTTTCCACAATGGAGGCAGCGGTGACAATTCTTTTCTTTGTGGTCTTCTTGTTGTTGCTCTCCAGATATAAGAAAAGTATCCATGTCAGCAATATCATCTGTGTAATTAAAATAAGGAAAGTTTATTAGTGTTGTGATACAGATACTGCATCAATGCAGTTAGAAAACTACATCAAAGGTCAGTGTAATATCCCTGAGTAAACCAGTGTAATAAAACCTGCATACACTAGGCCCTCTGTGTAATAAAATCTGCATACGCTAGGCCCTCTGTGTAATAAAATCTGCATACGCTAGGCCCTCTGTGGAATACAACCTGCATACACTAGGCCCTCTGTGGAATACAACCTGCATACACTAGGCCCTCTGTGGAATACAACCTGCATACACTAGGCCCTCTGTGTAATACAACCTGCACACACTAGGCCCTTTTGTGGAATACAACCTGCATACACTAGGCCCTCTGTGTAATAAAACCTGCATACACTAGGCCCTCTGTGGAATAAAACCTGCATACACTAGGCCCTCTGTGTAATACAACCTGCATACACTAGGCCCTCTGTGGAATACAACCTGCATATACTAGGCCCTCTGTGGAATAAAACCTGCATACACTAGGCCCTCTGTGGAATACAACCTGCATACACTAGGCCCTCTTATTAGTATTTTGTCCATTTTATTCACCAGGGATCAAACGTTAGCTAGGAAAAGGCTAGTTAGAGGGTTCATGAAGGTAACGTTTTAGCCTAGCTTGTAAACATCTGTGCACACCCCATCATTGTTTACGTTGTCTACGCCGGCGTCGCCCACCTACGCACGCCCACCTACGTCATTGTTTACATTGTCTACACCTACACACGCCCACCTACACACTCAATAAAACCCAATAAACAGTTCTCCCCGAACTTTACAGTATTAGGGTTGGATCCAACTTTTTTAAACCCACTTGATTAAACCAGTTCTTACCTTCACTAATTGATTCCCGAAAATCATTTTTCTCTTCCTCTTTAATATTATAATTCAGTCCCAGAGTTTCACTGCAGTCTTCCATCTTCACTGATGTCATCTCTGAATCCACCAATCAACACTGAGCTCCACTGTTAAAATCTGAAACCAGTGACTTTCGTTTAATCTCAGTGTGGAAGGAGAGCAGGAGGTTGGGTTTGTCCTCCCTCTGCTAAAATAAAAACCAGACCCATATATGAGTAAAGAACATGTGGATAACATACACAATGGAGGAATAAAACAATACAATGACACATTTCTAACAACAGACCTGGGTCACACAAATACCTATCACTTGATTCGGGTTTAATGTCTCTTTGGTAAGAGACAACTTATTTCCTTACCATTTAACTAGACTTTGTCTTTCACCTAGTGAATAAGTGAGTGACTAACTAGTGACTACCCTTCGATAATGTGGATTGCCAATATAGCATGGAGATAACATTAATATAATCGACCGTTGTTGTGTTATAAAGTCAAAGTAATTACCAGAAATACATGTATACTGTATAGTAGTTGTAATTATTGGTCCATAGCTCGGCTATATATACTATTTATAGATACTTATATCTATATATATATATATCATCGACCTGTTGTTATTGCGAGAGTGAGAAGTGTGGGGAACGATATGTGGAGCACGAGGTCAAAAATCAGATCTAGTAAAGCTATTAGACAACTAGAAGAAGCTTTATTATTATTGTAGTAGTAGTGTCTGTACCACAGGCAGATGTCGTGTCTGTACCACTAGCAGATGTGCTCTTCACAGAAACATCTATTATAGACTGATTTTGACCGCGCCGGCAGGAATATTTGTAGTTATGTTGGAGATACCTCTATGCAGTCATATTTGGTATGGTTCTTCAGCTTTTCTGTCATGAGTAACCAACGCCCCACCAACAGATTATGAAAATGATCTCACACTGAAACTCATCAGATCAGGTTTTTTCTCTAATCGGGTAAGAGAACCCCTGAGGATGTTCATTATGGACCCTTTTGCTTCTTTTCCGTCTGTTGGAAATATACAGGACTCTAAGGACTCTAGGACGCTAAGTTTACAGATGTTCCTACTGAACTGTCTATATCAGAAATACACTTTACTTACTTTGATCCTACCTCCGTTTCACTATAGAAAAACAGTACACATTAGAAACGGCGCTGTTTACTTCAGATCTCTCAAATGTATATTTTCTGATTGGTAAAAATTGGGCACTATTTTAATCAGGAGAACCTGCTCTTTGAAATAAGATATGACAGGCCAGTGGGCTTTGCTGCCATAAAACACTAGGCACCCTTTGGAACTCAGCTGAGCTCTGCCCATTAGTTTCCTATGACGAGGAGAGTGATGCCGGTCTTTAGAAGCGAATGTATAAATGTATATTTTCAGATTTTAGCGGGCTTCCATGTCAGTTTAGCGGGCTTCCATGTCATCAAACGTTATACAAGAAATAGTCCGAAATATAATTTTTCTAAAAACTTCCACCTAACGCAGATGTAAGCGCACTTGATACCGTAAACGACCAGATGTTAACTACATAGAACAGTTGTTATTTTTCGATTTCGTCATGAAATTAACTTATAGAAGCAAAATACAAAAGCCGACATGTTTTGGTGCCATTATGCGTTAGTGGGACGTTTAACTTAATGTTAGGTTGGAAGCAGCTTAGTGACGGTTATTATCAATGTATTTGCTATGGGCACGCTATAGTATGGGTGAATTTATTAGTGTTATATTGTTAATAGGATATCTAGAGACGGTGTTGTTAGCATGAGGGCATATATTAGTGTTATATTGTTAATAGGATATCTAGAGACGGTGTTGTTAGCATGAGGGCATATATTAGTGTTATATTGTTAATAGGATATCTAGAGACGGTGTTGTTAGCATGAGGGCATATATTAGTGTTATATTGTTAATAGGATATCTAGAGACGGTGTTGTTAGCATGAGGGCATATATTAGTGTTATATTGTTAATAGGATATCTAGAGACGGTGTTGTTAGCATGAGGGCATATATTAGTGTTATATTGTTAATAGGATATCTAGAGACGGTGTTGTTAGCATGAGGGCATATATTAGTGTTATATTGTTAATAGGATATCTAGAGACGGTGTTGTTAGCATGAGGGCATATATTAGTGTTATATTGTTAATAGGATATCTAGAGACGGTATATTAGTTTATATTGTTAGCATGATGAGGCATATATTAGTGTTATATTGTTAATAGGATATCTAGAGACGGTGTTGTTAGCATGAGGGCATATATTAGTGTTATATTGTTAATAGGATATCTAGAGACGGTGTTGTTAGCATGAGGGCATATATTAGTGTTATATTGTTAATAGGATATCTAGAGACGGTGTTGTTAGCATGAGGGCATATATTAGTGTTATATTGTTAATAGGATATCTAGAGACGGTGTTGTTAGCATGAGGGCATATATTAGTGTTATATTGTTAATAGGATATCTAGAGACGGTGTTGTTAGCATGAGGGCATATATTAGTGTTATATTGTTAATAGGATATCTAGAGACGGTGTTGTTAGCATGAGGGCATATATTAGTGTTATATTGTTAATAGGATATCTAGAGACGGTGTTGTTAGCATGAGGGCATATATTAGTGTTATATTGTTAATAGGATATCTAGAGACGGTGTTGTTAGCATGAGGGCATATATTAGTGTTATATTGTTAATAGGATATCTAGAGAGGGCATATATTAGTGTTATATTGTGTTGTTAGCATGAGGGCATATATTAGTGTTATATTGTTAATAGGATATCTAGAGACGGTGTTGTTAGCATGGGGGCATATATTAGTGTTATATTGTTAATAGGATATCTAGAGACGGTGTTGTTAGCATGAGGGCATATATTAGTGTTATATTGTTAATAGGATATCTAGAGACGGTGTTGTTAGCATGAGGGCATATATTAGTGTTATATTGTTAATAGGATATCTAGAGACGGTGTTGTTAGCATGAGGGCATATATTAGTGTTATATTGTTAATAGGATATCTAGAGACGGTGTTGTTAGCATGAGGGCATATATTAGTGTTATATTGTTAATAGGATATCTAGAGACGGTGTTGTTAGCATGAGGGCATATATTAGTGTTATATTGTTAATAGGATATCTAGAGACGGTGTTGTTAGCATGGGGGCATATATTAGTGTTATATTGTTAATAGGATATCTAGAGACGGTGTTGTTAGCATGGGGGCATATATTAGTGTTATATTGTTAATAGGATATCTAGAGACGGTGTTGTTAGCATGAGGGCATATATTAGTGTTATATTGTTAATAGGATATCTAGAGACGGTGTTGTTAGCATGAGGGCATATATTAGTGTTATATTGTTAATAGGATATCTAGAGACGGTGTTGTTAGCATGAGGGCATATATTAGTGTTATATTGTTAATAGGATATCTAGAGACGGTGTTGTTAGCATGAGGGCATATATTAGTGTTATATTGTTAATAGGATATCTAGAGACGGTGTTGTTAGCATGGGGGCATATATTAGTGTTATATTGTTAATAGGATATCTAGAGACGGTGTTGTTAGCATGAGGGCATATATTAGTGTTATATTGTTAATAGGATATCTAGAGACGGTGTTGTTAGCATGAGGGCATATATTAGTGTTATATTGTTAATAGGATATCTAGAGACGGTGTTGTTAGCATGAGGGCATATATTAGTGTTATATTGTTAATAGGATATCTAGAGACGGTGTTGTTAGCATGAGGGCATATATTAGTGTTATATTGTTAATAGGATATCTAGAGACGGTGTTGTTAGCATGAGGGCATATATTAGTGTTATATTGTTAATAGGATATCTAGAGACGGTGTTGTTAGCATGAGGGCATATATTAGTGTTATATTGTTAATAGGATATCTAGAGACGGTGTTGTTAGCATGAGGGCATATATTAGTGTTATATTGTTAATAGGATATCTAGAGACGGTGTTGTTAGCATGAGGGCATATATTAGTGTTATATTGTTAATAGGATATCTAGAGACGGTGTTGTTAGCATGAGGGCATATATTAGTGTTATATTGTTAATAGGATATCTAGAGATTAGTGTTGTTAGCATGAGGGGCATATATTAGTGTTATATTGTTAATAGGATATCTAGAGACGGTGTTGTTAGCATGAGGGCATATATTAGTGTTATATTGTTAATAGGATATCTAGAGACGGTGTTGTTAGCATGAGGGCATATATTAGTGTTATATTGTTAATAGGATATCTAGAGACGGTGTTGTTAGCATGAGGGCATATATTAGTGTTATATTGTTAATAGGATATCTAGAGACGGTGTTGTTAGCATGAGGGCATATATTAGTGTTATATTGTTAATAGGATATCTAGAGACGGTGTTGTTAGCATGAGGGCATATATTAGTGTTATATTGTTAATAGGATATCTAGAGACGGTGTTGTTAGCATGAGGGCATATATTAGTGTTATATTGTTAATAGGATATCTAGAGACGGTGTTGTTAGCATGAGGGCATATATTAGTGTTATATTGTTAATAGGATATCTAGAGACGGTGTTGTTAGCATGAGGGCATATATTAGTGTTATATTGTTAATAGGATATCTAGAGACGGTGTTGTTAGCATGAGGGCATATATTAGTGTTATATTGTTAATAGGATATCTAGAGACGGTGTTGTTAGCATGAGGGCATATATTAGTGTTATATTGTTAATAGGATATCTAGAGACGGTGTTGTTAGCATGAGGGCATATATTAGTGTTATATTGTTAATAGGATATCTAGAGACGGTGTTGTTAGCATGAGGGCATATATTAGTGTTATATTGTTAATAGGATATCTAGAGACGGTGTTGTTAGCATGAGGGCATATATTAGTTAATAGGATTATATTGTTAATAGGATATCTAGAGACGGTGTTGTTAGCATGAGGGCATATATTAGTGTTATATTGTTAATAGGATATCTAGAGACGGTGTTGTTAGCATGAGGGCATATATTAGTGTTATATTGTTAATAGGATATCTAGAGACGGTGTTGTTAGCATGAGGGCATATATTAGTGTTATATTGTTAATAGGATATCTAGAGACGGTGTTGTTAGCATGAGGGCATATATTAGTGTTATATTGTTAATAGGATATCTAGAGACGGTGTTGTTAGCATGAGGGCATATATTAGTGTTATATTGTTAATAGGATATCTAGAGACGGTGTTGTTAGCATGAGGGCATATATTAGTGTTATATTGTTAATAGGATATCTAGAGACGGTGTTGTTAGCATGAGGGCATATATTAGTGTTATATTGTTAATAGGATATCTAGAGACGGTGTTGTTAGCATGAGGGCATATATTAGTGTTATATTGTTAATAGGATATCTAGAGACGGTGTTGTTAGCATGAGGGCATATATTAGTGTTATATTGTTAATAGGATATCTAGAGACGGTGTTGTTAGCATGGGGGCATATATTAGTGTTATATTGTTAATAGGATATCTAGAGACGGTGTTGTTAGCATGAGGGCATATATTAGTGTTATATTGTTAATAGGATATCTAGAGACGGTGTTGTTAGCATGAGGGCATATATTAGTGTTATATTGTTAATAGGATATCTAGAGACGGTGTTGTTAGCATGAGGGCATATATTAGTGTTATATTGTTAATAGGATATCTAGAGACGGTGTTGTTAGCATGAGGGCATATATTAGTGTTATATTGTTAATAGGATATCTAGAGACGGTGTTGTTAGCATGAGGGCATATATTAGTGTTATATTGTTAATAGGATATCTAGAGACGGTGTTGTTAGCATGAGGGCATATATTAGTGTTATATTGTTAATAGGATATCTAGAGACGGTGTTGTTAGCATGAGGGCATATATTAGTGTTATATTGTTAATAGGATATCTAGAGACGGTGTTGTTAGCATGAGGGCATATATTAGTGTTATATTGTTAATAGGATATCTAGAGACGGTGTTGTTAGCATGAGGGCATATATTAGTGTTATATTGTTAATAGGATATCTAGAGACGGTGTTGTTAGCATGAGGGCATATATTAGTGTTATATTGTTAATAGGATATCTAGAGACGGTGTTGTTAGCATGAGGGCATATATTAGTGTTATATTGTTAATAGGATATCTAGAGCATGAGGGCATATATTAGTGTTATATTGTTAATAGGATATCTAGAGACGGTGTTGTTAGCATGAGGGCATATATTAGTGTTATATTGTTAATAGGATATCTAGAGAATAGGATATCTAGAGACGGTTTGTTAGCATGAGGGCATATATTAGTGTTATATTGTTAATAGGATATCTAGAGACGGTGTTGTTAGCATGAGGGCATATATTAGTGTTATATTGTTAATAGGATATCTAGAGACGGTGTTGTTAGCATGAGGGGCATATATTAGTGTTATATTGTTAATAGGATATCTAGAGACGGTGTTGTTAGCATGAGGGCATATATTAGTGTTATATTGTTAATAGGATATCTAGAGACGGTGTTGTTAGCATGAGGGCATATATTAGTGTTATATTGTTAATAGGATATCTAGAGACGGTGTTGTTAGCATGAGGGCATATATTAGTGTTATATTGTTAATAGGATATCTAGAGACGGTGTTGTTAGCATGAGGGCATATATTAGTGTTATATTGTTAATAGGATATCTAGAGACGGTGTTGTTAGCATGAGGGCATATATTAGTGTTATATTGTTAATAGGATATCTAGAGACGGTGTTGTTAGCATGAGGGCATATATTAGTGTTATATTGTTAATAGGATATCTAGAGACGGTGTTGTTAGCATGAGGGCATATATTAGTGTTATATTGTTAATAGGATATCTAGAGACGGTGTTGTTAGCATGAGGGCATATATTAGTGTTATATTGTTAATAGGATATCTAGAGCATGGGGCATATATTAGTGTTATATTGTTAATAGTATCTAGTTAGCATGAGGGCATATATTAGTGTTATATTGTTAATAGGATATCTAGAGACGGTGTTGTTAGCATGTGTTATATTGGGATATCATATATTAGTGTTATATTGTTAATAGGATATCTAGAGACGGTGTTGTTAGCATGAGGGCATATATTAGTGTTATATTGTTAATAGGATATCTAGAGACGGTGTTGTTAGCATGAGGGCATATATTAGTGTTATATTGTTAATAGGATATCTAGAGACGGTGTTGTTAGCATGAGGGCATATATTAGTGTTATATTGTTAATAGGATATCTAGAGACGGTGTTGTTAGCATGAGGGCATATATTAGTGTTATATTGTTAATAGGATATCTAGAGACGGTGTTGTTAGCATGAGGGCATATATTAGTGTTATATTGTTAATAGGATATCTAGAGACGGTGTTGTTAGCATGAGGGCATATATTAGTGTTATATTGTTAATAGGATATCTAGAGACGGTGTTGTTAGCATGAGGGCATATATTAGTGTTATATTGTTAATAGGATATCTAGAGACGGTGTTGTTAGCATGGGGGCATATATTAGTGTTATATTGTTAATAGGATATCTAGTTATATTGTATATTAGTGTTATATTGTTAATAGGATATCTAGAGACGGTGTTGTTAGCATGAGGGCATATATTAGTGTTATATTGTTAATAGGATATCTAGAGACGGTGTTGTTAGCATGAGGGCATATATTAGTGTTATATTGTTAATAGGATATCTAGAGACGGTGTTGTTAGCATGGGGGCATATATTAGTGTTATATTGTTAATAGGATATCTAGAGACGGTGTTGTTAGCATGAGGGCATATATTAGTGTTATATTGTTAATAGGATATCTAGAGGGTGTTGTTATATATTAGTGTTATATTGTTAATAGGATATCTAGAGACGGTGTTGTTAGCATGAGGGCATATATTAGTGTTATATTGTTAATAGGATATCTAGAGACGGTGTTGTTAGCATGAGGGCATATATTAGTGTTATATTGTTAATAGGATATCTAGAGACGGTGTTGTTAGCATGAGGGCATATATTAGTGTTATATTGTTAATAGGATATCTAGAGACGGTGTTGTTAGCATGAGGGCATATATTAGTGTTATATTGTTAATAGGATATCTAGAGACGGTGTTGTTAGCATGAGGGCATATATTAGTGTTATATTGTTAATAGGATATCTAGAGACGGTGTTGTTAGCATGAGGGCATATATTAGTGTTATATTGTTAATAGGATATCTAGAGACGGTGTTGTTAGCATGAGGGCATATATTAGTGTTATATTGTTAATAGGATATCTAGAGACGGTGTTGTTAGCATGAGGGCATATATTAGTGTTATATTGTTAATAGGATATCTAGAGACGGTGTTGTTAGCATGAGGGCATATATTAGTGTTATATTGTTAATAGGATATCTAGAGACGGTGTTGTTAGCATGAGGGCATATATTAGTGTTATATTGTTAATAGGATATCTAGAGACGGTGTTGTTAGCATGAGGGGCATATATTAGTGTTATATTGTTAATAGGATATCTAGAGACGGTGTTGTTAGCATGAGGGCATATATTAGTGTTATATTGTTAATAGGATATCTAGAGACGGTGTTGTTAGCATGGGGGCATATATTAGTGTTATATTGTTAATAGGATATCTAGAGACGGTGTTGTTAGCATGAGGGCATATATTAGTGTTATATTGTTAATAGGATATCTAGAGACGGTGTTGTTAGCATGAGGGCATATATTAGTGTTATATTGTTAATAGGATATCTAGAGACGGTGTTGTTAGCATGAGGGCATATATTAGTGTTATATTGTTAATAGGATATCTAGAGACGGTGTTGTTAGCATGGGGGCATATATTAGTGTTATATTGTTAATAGGATATCTAGAGACGGTGTTGTTAGCATGAGGGCATATATTAGTGTTATATTGTTAATAGGATATCTAGAGACGGTGTTGTTAGCATGGGGGCATATATTAGTGTTATATTGTTAATAGGATATCTAGAGACGGTGTTGTTAGCATGAGGGCATATATTAGTGTTATATTGTTAATAGGATATCTAGAGACGGTGTTGTTAGCATGGGGGCATATATTAGTGTTATATTGTTAATAGGATATCTAGAGACGGTGTTGTTAGCATGAGGGCATATATTAGTGTTATATTGTTAATAGGATATCTAGAGACGGTGTTGTTAGCATATATTAGTGTTATATTGTTAATAGGATATCTAGGGCATATATTAGTGTTATATTGTTAATAGGATATCTAGAGACGGTGTTGTTAGCATGAGGGCATATATTAGTGTTATATTGTTAATAGGATATCTAGAGACGGTGTTGTTAGCATGAGGGCATATATTAGTGTTATATTGTTAATAGGATATCTAGAGACGGTGTTGTTAGCATGGGGGCATATATTAGTGTTATATTGTTAATAGGATATCTAGAGACGGTGTTGTTAGGATATCATGTTGTTAGCATGAGGGCATATATTAGTGTTATATTGTTAATAGGATATCTAGAGACGGTGTTGTTAGCATGAGGGCATATATTAGTGTTATATTGTTAATAGGATATCTAGAGACGGTGTTGTTAGCATGAGGGCATATATTAGTGTTATATTGTTAATAGGATATCTAGAGACGGTGTTGTTAGCATGAGGGCATATATTAGTGTTATATTGTTAATAGGATATCTAGAGACGGTGTTGTTAGCATGAGGGCATATATTAGTGTTATATTGTTAATAGGATATCTAGAGACGGTGTTGTTAGCATGAGGGGCATATATTAGTGTTATATTGTTAATAGGATATCTAGAGACGGTGTTGTTAGCATGAGGGCATATATTAGTGTTATATTGTTAATAGGATATCTAGAGACGGTGTTGTTAGCATGAGGGCATATATTAGTGTTATATTGTTAATAGGATATCTAGAGACGGTGTTGTTAGCATGAGGGCATATATTAGTGTTATATTGTTAATAGGATATCTAGAGACGGTGTTGTTAGCATGGGGGCATATATTAGTGTTATATTGTTAATAGGATATCTAGAGACGGTGTTGTTAGCATGGGGGCATATATTAGTGTTATATTGTTAATAGGATATCTAGAGACGGTGTTGTTAGCATGAGGGCATATATTAGTGTTATATTGTTAATAGGATATCTAGAGACGGTGTTGTTAGCATGAGGGCATATATTAGTGTTATATTGTTAATAGGATATCTAGAGACGGTGTTGTTAGCATGAGGGCATATATTAGTGTTATATTGTTAATAGGATATCTAGAGACGGTGTTGTTAGCATGAGGGCATATATTAGTGTTATATTGTTAATAGGATATCTAGAGACGGTGTTGTTAGCATGAGGGCATATATTAGTGTTATATTGTTAATAGGATATCTAGAGACGGTGTTGTTAGCATGAGGGCATATATTAGTGTTATATTGTTAATAGGATATCTAGAGACGGTGTTGTTAGCATGAGGGCATATATTAGTGTTATATTGTTAATAGGATATCTAGAGACGGTGTTGTTAGCATGAGGGCATATATTAGTGTTATATTGTTAATAGGATATCTAGAGACGGTGTTGTTAGCATGAGGGCATATATTAGTGTTATATTGTTAATAGGATATCTAGAGACGGTGTTGTTAGCATGAGGGCATATATTAGTGTTATATTGTTAATAGGATATCTAGAGACGGTGTTGTTAGCATGAGGGCATATATTAGTGTTATATTGTTAATAGGATATCTAGAGACGGTGTTGTTAGCATGAGGGCATATATTAGTGTTATATTGTTAATAGGATATCTAGAGACGGTGTTGTTAGCATGAGGGCATATATTAGTGTTATATTGTTAATAGGATATCTAGAGACGGTGTTGTTAGCATGAGGGCATATATTAGTGTTATATTGTTAATAGGATATCTAGAGACGGTGTTGTTAGCATGAGGGCATATATTAGTGTTATATTGTTAATAGGATATCTAGAGACGGTGTTGTTAGCATGAGGGCATATATTAGTGTTATATTGTTAATAGGATATCTAGAGACGGTGTTGTTAGCATGAGGGCATATATTAGTGTTATATTGTTAATAGGATATCTAGAGACGGTGTTGTTAGCATGAGGGCATATATTAGTGTTATATTGTTAATAGGATATCTAGAGACGGTGTTGTTAGCATGAGGGCATATATTAGTGTTATATTGTTAATAGGATATCTAGAGACGGTGTTGTTAGCATGAGGGCATATATTAGTGTTATATTGTTAATAGGATATCTAGAGACGGTGTTGTTAGCATGAGGGCATATATTAGTGTTATATTGTTAATAGGATATCTAGAGACGGTGTTGTTAGCATGGGGGCATATATTAGTGTTATATTGTTAATAGGATATCTAGAGACGGTGTTGTTAGCATGAGGGCATATATTAGTGTTATATTGTTAATAGGATATCTAGAGACGGTGTTGTTAGCATGGGGGCATATATTAGTGTTATATTGTTAATAGGATATCTAGAAACGGTGTTGTTAGCATGAGGGCATATATTAGTGTTATATTGGCCCCCCTTTATATTATTTATATCGACCTGAACAAACACGCGAAGAAGAATATATCCGTTTAATCACTTACCGTTTTAGCGACGTTTTAGTCCTCTTTTTCGTTTAATGCCAGATCGCAACCAACTTAAAGGTGCATATACCGCCACCTACCGCACTGGAGTGTGAGGCCGTAACCAACGTCCTCAAAAAGGATTTATTTATTTTTATTTATTTGGAAAGTACAAAAGAACAGTAACAACAAATACAAAACTCTCGTAAGGGAAATTTAATATACATTACTCTATACAATACAAATGTTGTCAAAGTGTAATAAACGGTATTCTATGCCTAGAAAGGATAGGGAGCTATGAACAAGTACAAGTCAAAAGCAAAGCTATAGGAAAAGGAAACATCTAGACTAGAGCATCACACACCCTCACAAACAAGGTGGGTTTACTCAAAACAATACATTTCTGGATATGTCACTACACATTTCTCTTGCAATTTTCCAGGATTTAATCATTTTCAGTGAGGAAAAAACATTTTTAAACCAAACAAAAGAAGGCTTAACCTCTCCACTTACTGCAGTGAATATGGTATTTACCCATAAGAACAATCATGTTTACTAAATCCAACACTGACGACTCTATATTATCCATATAATAATAATGAAGAGGGAGAGGAAAATGATATTCAGGAATCAATTAGTGAAAGTAAGTACTAGTTTAATCAAGTCAACCGCATAATGTTGTTGTGGTGCTGTTCACACCAGACATCCTACAAATGGGTCTGAACTGAGGCAGTTTTGGAAAGAGAGATGGTCAGAAATCCTTCCTGAAGGTAGTGCAGGTCGAATCTAAAGCTGCCAAAGGAGGTTCTGCCAGATATAACTTAGGGTTCACTTACTTGATCCTCCAGCACTGTGAATGTTTAAGGCAGGGGTGTCAAACCATTTTTACAGAGAGCCTAGTGTATGCAGGTTGTATTCCACAGAGAGCCTAGTGTGTGCAGGTTGTATTCCAGAGGGCCTAGTGTATGCAGGTTTTATTCCACAGAGGGCCTAGTGTATGCAGGTTGTATTCCAGAGGGCCTAGTGTATGCAGGTTTTATTCCACAGAAGGCCTAGTGTATGCAGGTTGTATTCCAGAGGGCCTAGTGTATGCAGGTTGTATTCCACAGAGGGCCTAGTGTATGCAGGTTGTATTCCAGAGGGCCTAGTGTATGCAGGTTGTATTCCACAGAGGGCCTAGTGTATGCAGGTTGTATTCCACAGAGGGCCTAGTGTATGCAGGTTGTATTCCAGAGGGCCTAGTTTGTGCAGGTTGTATTCCAGAGGGCCTAGTGTATGCAGGTTGTATTCCAGAGGGCCTAGTGTGTGCAGGTTGTATTCCAGAGGGCCTAGTGTATGCAGGTTGTATTCCACAGAGGGCCTAGTGTATGCAGGTTGTATTCCAGAGGGCCTAGTGTATGCAGGTTGTATTCCACAGAGGGCCTAGTGTATGCAGGTTGTATTCCAGAGGGCCTAGTGTATGCAGGTTGTATTCCACAGAGGGCCTAGTGTATGCAGGTTGTATTCCACAGAGGGCCTAGTGTATGCAGGTTGTATTCCAGAGGGCCTAGTTTGTGCAGGTTGTATTCCAGAGGGCCTAGTGTATGCAGGTTGTATTCCAGAGGGCCTAGTGTGTGCAGGTTGTATTCCAGAGGGCCTAGTGTATGCAGGTTGTATTCCACAGAGGGCCTAGTGTATGCAGGTTGTATTCCAGAGGGCCTAGTGTGTGCAGGTTGTATTCCAGAGGGCCTAGTGTGTGCAGGTTGTATTCCAGAGGGCCTAGTGTATGCAGGTTGTATTGCAGAGGGCCTAGTGTGTGCAGGTTGTATTCCAGAGGGCCTAGTGTATGCAGGTTGTATTCCAGAGGGCCTAGTGTATGCAGGTTGTATTCCAGAGGGCCTAGTGTATGCAGGTTGTATTCCAGAGGGCCTAGTGTATGCAGGTTGTATTCCAGAGGGCCTAGTGTATGCAGGTTGTATTCCAGAGGGCCTAGTGTATGCAGGTTGTATTCCAGAGGGCCTAGTGTATGCAGGTTTTACCTGAGATGTTATCCTTGATCATTGCTTTTAAATGTAATTCAGAATGCTTGTCCTCAGACAGTGTGGTTTATCAAGTAGTCCTACAACTATCTTAGGTACATCACTAGGATACTGTGGTTACTGGAACACTTCTTAAATTATGTTTCTCTTTAATAGGATCTGGTCAGTTTGGCCTCTCACAATTCGTGTATCATTTGTTCTTTCGTTATTCAATGGAGAAACGGAAAACTATTATTTCGACACTACTGGAGCGAAATGAAAGAACTACATCAGAATTGTCACTTTCATTAAGACCAAACAGCTGACATTGATTCCTAACTGGACAGATTAATATCTCTGAAGTTTAATTAACTGGCTGTTAGACTGAGGATTATGTGTCCCTATTCTTTTAGCTGTGTTATTATGAATGTATGTTTTACAATTCCTCTCATTTAGATGAGTTACTAGTCAATTCTATCTTATCTACATGTATTTAATTTATGGAACAAAAAGGGCTCATTGTTTACAGTCCTTATTTGTTGTTTATTCTTCATTGTAACATACCTGTACCTGTTTGTTTGTTTATTGTTTGTATCATACCTGTACCTGTTTGTTTATTCATTGTTTGTAACATACCTGTACCTGTTTGTTTATTAATTATTTGTAACATACCTGTACCTGTTTGTTTATTCATTGTTTGTAACATACCTGTACCTGTTTGTAACATACCTGTACCTGTTTGTTTATTAATTGTTTGTATCATACCTGTACCTGTTTGTTTATTCATTGTTTGTAACATACCTGTACCTGTTTGTTTATTCATTGTTTGTAACATACCTGTACCTGTTTGTTTATTCATTGTTTGTAACATACCTGTACCTGTTTGTTTATTCATTGTTTGTAACATACCTGTACCTGTTTGTTTATTCATTGTTTGTAACATACCTGTACCTGTTTGTTTATTCATTATTTGTAAACTGTTAGGATCTCTAGTGTTCATTAGGATTTATACTCTGTTTCTTTATTTTCTACAAGTGTGTTGTGTGGAGTGTGGTTTTCTGATTGTACTATTTTAATAAATGTATGTTTTCTTACAATTAAGTTAAATCTGATAAGGAACAGAGGAACATGGATTCTCTCTCAGGAAGTCACATTCTGTCAACCTGAGTAATGTGAGTCATATAATGTAAACGCATTGTTCTAAGTAGACATCTAGGATAAATGTGTTAGAACAGCCATCTAATGATGTGATAATTTATTATTTAGGACTGTTATACTGCAATTCCAATTAACGACTGAATGCTTAACTAAATGACGATGGGAGCATTTCTGATTAGCCTTACGTCCAGACTGGGTTTTCTCTTACATAGGGAGTGGCTAGGTTTACACACATGCTTCTATTGACCAATAGACACAGGACACAACAGGAAATCTTTGTTTTACCACCACTTCTCCCTTCACCCCTTCTCCCTTCTCTGGTTTGGTTATTTTACTTCCCAGCAGGGGGCGCCAGCAGTACCGCGCCCCCACTGTGTCCGAGCTCAGGCAGCAAATGTTTGACACCAAGAACATAATGTCAACCTGGCTGTGGCCACAGTGTTCCTCGGGTACGTGTCCATGAAGGTGGACGAGCAGATGCAGAACATCACCAATTACACGGTCATCCAGGAGCTGGGGGTTCTCCAGTTATATCAGATTTTATTTGGTTCCTTGTTTTACATTAAATTGTTATTCTCTTTTTCAATTCTGGGTTTTGTGAAGTGGGTCTGTGAACAGAAATATCTTAATATATGAGAGTTATAGCTGGTGTCTCATATACAACACACAGACCAACACTTGATATTCAGTTATAACAGTTTATTACATCTCTGAACATTATATAGATTTGTGGATGATTGTGTTACATGACTGAACGTAACATACAATTCAATTTGAAACAAAACGTAAGGCAAAAACATGACCTAACATCCCAATAAAAGTCTAATTAAAGTGAAACTGGCCCTTACTGCATGTTAATGATCTATTTTAATATCAATCCATTAAATAGTTTTTACATCTGAAAATAGTTTCTTTTGTAACCGTTCCCAGCTCAGCACCAGCCACAACCAGTGTCATAAAGTTCAACAATACAACGTTCTCCTCAGAGTTGCACCTGTTCAGGTAAATCTATTGGAGCACCGTGTTGCTTAATGTTACAGCACAAAGATTGACACCGTGACAAGTGTTCAGCAATTAAACTGGCTAGAACTGTAAAACTGTGGTCATTGATAGGACATTACAGTTTTATGCTGTTTTCTCTCTGTTTTATGTGGACATTGATACGGCATCTTAATGCCCAATTCTGGACGTGCCACTTCCTTGTTCAGTAGTTCTGGGATACATAAACTCCTGGTCCTGATCCACCACGTGCCCCCTGTGATCCACCCCCTGCCACCCCGTGCCACCTGCGATCCACCCTGTGCCACCTGCGATCCACCCCCTGCCACCCTGTGCCAACTGCGATCCACCCCCTGCCACCTTCGATCCACCCCCTGCCACCCCGTGCCACCTGTGATCCACCCCCTGCCACCCTGTGCCACCTGTGATCCACCCCCTGCCACCCCGTGCCACCTGTGATCCACCCCGTGCCACCTATGATCCACCCCCTGCCACCCTGTGCCACCTGTGATCCACCCCGTGCCACCTGCGATCCACCCCCTGCCACCTGCGATCCACCCCCTGCCACACTGTGCCACCTGTGATCCACCCCCTGCCACCCTGTGCCACCTGTGATCCACCCCCTGCCACACTGTGCCACCTGTGATCCACCCCCTGCCACCCTGTGCCACCTGTGATCCACCCCATGCCACCTGCGATCCACCCCGTGCCACCCTATACCACACAACACATGTTAGACTAGGCTATGGGGCTTCTTAAAATTACACCGGCTGTTTCTACTGTTTTCAGACATTTGTTGTACGTTTATGTTAATTCAGCCAATTCCGCTGAATATTAAATATGTATCCTGGATTACACAGATGCATTACTAGCTGACTCTGAGAATCTGATCACACAGATTATCAAACAGGTAAAGAAAAACATTTAAAATGGCAATGCTGTTTCTTCAAATACATCAAATAAGACTGTTAAAAATGCACATTTTCAAAAAATGTTAATTAACAAATGCTTTAGGACAAAAGTATTGATATAAAAATATGATCCTATTGGATGAATTCTCCCAGATACATAGATGTCATTAAAGGCATTTCTGAGGACGAATGCAGAACAAAATCCAAAATATTTACATCGTTTCTTCCTTCATTATGAGTTGATCACTGTTTCCTTAGTGGTCGCTGGTCTTTGTGAAATATCTGGAAAATAAATGTAATTATTGCATTCGTTTATCATTTTTACAGTAACTTAACAAAAACATGGTCTGTTTTCACTACAAATTGGATTTTTTTGTAAAACGTGTATTTTAATGAGAAGCAGCTTGGGTCTGGCTGTTATACATCTAGTGAATGAGCTCACACCATGCAAATGAACTGGCTCAAATTGTTCAATCACATGAGATATGCAACTCTCAGATCATTATATATTCAGAAGTAAAACATTAAATCAAAGACAACAATGCAAACAGGAAGAAAACAGGCAGATCTACACCAAGTAGACTCACACAGAACTCAAGACATAACAGGATAGGTAGCAAGAAAGCAAATGTATTTATATAGCACAATTCATACATAGAAGCACTTTACAAAGAAAAAAGTAGAAATAATAAAATACATGCATTTTATATTCACCGCAACATGTTTACTGGCATCATGTATATTTTAAACATTACATTTCAGTAGTAACTGTGTACATTTAATTGAAAAAATGTCTACAACCTGCCAGAGAAGTCTTTAGAACTTCCAGGTGTTAAGAGCTTTATTCAAATGTTATTTAGAACTTGGCCAAGAAGTCTTTAGAACTTCCAGGTGTTAAGAACTTCATTCAAAAGGTCTTTTGAAACTTTCCATGTCTCTAGAACTTGGCCAAGAAGTCTTTAGAACTTCCAGGTGTTAAGAACTTCATTCAAAAGGTCTTTAGAACCTTTCCAGGTCTCTAGAACTTGGCCATGAAGTCTTTAGAACTTCCAGGTCTTTAATGTATACATTCCATGTTTTCATTTATGCCATGCATGCCTGGGGATTGCGGTGCAGGGGCCTACCTGTGGCTGGGGAGTTCCAGAAGTTGGTACATAGTGGTGAATAGCCTCACATCGCCACCTGCCAGTCACTAAGAGAAAAGGGCATCAATACCTGCCGGAGTTAAGACCAGGGCCTGGAGGAGATCAGAGAGAGACACAATCCCTCTCACTACATCAGCCTCATCCACCAGCACCAACCGGTGAACCTGGAAGGAAAAGGAGGAGGGAGTTGATTGGATCATGGTGTCATACGGTACACATAGCTCAGAATACTGACCAGTAACAAAAGCCTGGAGAAAAGAAGCTCCGCCTCTCAACTACACACCAGGTTTAACACAAGGCTCTGAGCCAGACATCATTTACTCTTCACAGGCGAGGCCAAAAAATCCCAGTTGACATTCCCTATCCAAATGACATGACACTATCAGAATCAGGGTTATTCACCGTCTGTGACTAGTTCAGCTGGTACAGGAGAAACTACACAGTAACTAGTTTGGCTGGTACGGGAGAAACTACACAGTAACTAGTTCAGCTGGTACAGGAGAAACTACACAGTAACTAGTTCAGCTGGTACAGGAGAAACTACATAGTAACTACAGGGTTCATACACCTTTTCCAAGGTCAAATTCAAGCACTTTTCAAGCACTTTCAAGGTATTTTTTAAAGCTTTTTCCAGCACCTTACATCACCGTGAATTACATACCAATACATAGTCAAATTTAATATCTATTGTTTATATCACATTAGCGATAAACGCTATAAACAGACAAAATTGTCTTTTGAAATAGCAGAAGGATCAGATATTTGAAAACAAAATAAATGCAAACATTCGTCTTTTAAGTAGTCAATTAGATTCACCTCTTTGAACTTTTTAACAATATTTTGAAAATCAAAACAACTTGAAACAACTATGTATATGGTATACCTCAAGTGCATATTTAACTTAATTTAATCAACTCAACAAGATATTTTAATGTTTTAAACAAAATCAACTTAAAATTGACTTTGGTGGACTTTATCCTGCAAAAATAAATAAAAATGAATACGCCCAAACAAAATACTGAAAAACTAAACAAATCAACTTACTCTGTTAAATAAAACAAAACAAAAAACTGCACTAAACACCGAACAATGCACGTTTAGGCCAAATAATACATTAAGGACCTATTAAGGAGTGTCTTTGAACTCCTTTAGCTTGTCATTTAGCTGTTTTTCTACAGCCTCCAGACTTTTTTGTTTTTCTTTTGCAGCTCTGCAAAGACCATTTGATTTCGAGATGAAGATGAGTTTTCCAACCGATTCAGCTTTCTCTGCATTACTATCTGCAGATTTCAGAAGGACCCTTATGTCCTCCTCCATTCTCTTCTGGCCTTGATCTCAGCTATCTTCTCCATTACTCCTTTCTCTTCTGAGCAGTCTCCTCATCTTTTTTTCGACGTTTTTGGTCATCCATATATTAATATTAGATAATTGTGGTATTTCTGCCAGGCAGCAGCTGCAGAGAGGAGTAGCTCCTTCGTGTAGACTATGTTGAGCAGCCCTCCAATATGGTTCACATGCTCATGAATGATCCGCTGAGCAATAAGAGAATGCTCTTGCAGGTTCTCCACCATCACCTCTTTGTTAACAGAAAACCCTCTCTCGACAGAGGCTTGACCATGGGAGAGGAACACAAGGAATAGACTGGCAGATCGCAGTCACACATGCATAAGCGAGTGCAGCAGGTTTCATTTTACGATCTCCAACATTTTTTTCTCTCCATTTAAATAACGAACTATTCATGCAGATTAGATATTTTTTGTGAAATAAATACAGTTACAATTTCAAGCATTTTCAAGCACTTTATCCAACATTTAAGCACTTTTCAAACCTTGAAAACACATCATCAAAATTCAAGCACTTTCAAGGATTTCAAGCACCCGTAGGAACCCTGTAACTAGTTCAGCTGGTACAGGAGAAACTACACAGTAACTAGTTCAGCTGGAACAGGAGAAACTACACAGTAACTAGTTCAGCTGGAACAGGAGAAACTACACAGTAACTAGTTCAGCTGGTACAGGAGAAACTACACAGTAACTAGTTCAGCTGGTACAGGAGAAACTACACAGTAACTAGTTCAGCTGGTACAGGAGAAACTACACAGTAACTAGTTTGGCTGGTACAGGAGAAACTACACAGTAACTAGTTTGGCTGGTACAGGAGAAACTACACAGTAACTAGTTCAGCTGGTACAGGAAAAACTACACAGTAACTAGTTCAGCTGGTACAGGAGAAACTACACAGTAACTAGTTCGGCTGGTACAGGAGAAACTACACAGTAACTAGTTCAGCTGGTACAGGAGAAACTACACAGTAACTAGTTTGGCTGGCACAGGAGAAACTACACAGTAACTAGTTCAGAATCGTATAAAACCCTCCAGAAACTAAAAGCTTTAAAATGGTTTAAAGATCAGTGATTTGTCAGTTCATGTTATTGTGTAATGGTCATGTCATTGATGTTATTGTGTAATGGTCATGTCAGTTCATGTTATTGTGTAATGATCATGTTATTGATGTTATTGTGTAATGGTCATGTCAGTTCATGTTATTGTGTAATGGTCATGTTAGTTCATGTTATTGTGTAATGGTCATGTCAGTTCATGTTATTGTGTAATGGTCATGTTAGTTCATATTATTGTGTGATGGTCATGTTAGTTCATGTTATTGTGTAATGGTCATGTTAGTTCATGTTATTGTGTAATGGTCATGTTAGTTTGTATTATTGTGTAATGGTCATGTTAGTTCATGTTATTGTGTAATGGTCATGTCAGTTCATGTTATTGTGTAATGGTCATGTTAGTTCATGTTATTGTGTAATGGTCATGTTAGTTCATGTTATTGTGTAATGGTCATGTCAGTTCATGTTATTGTGTAATGGTCATGTTAGTTCATGTTATTGTGTAATGGTCATGTCAGTTCATGTTATTGTGTAATGGTCATGTCAGTTCATGTTATTGTGTAATGGTCATGTCAGTTCATGTTATTGTGTAATGGTCATGTTAGTTCATATTATTGTGTGATGGTCATGTTAGTTCATGTTATTGTGTAATGGTCATGTTAGTTCATGTTATTGTGTAATGGTCATGTTAGTTTGTATTATTGTGTAATGGTCATGTTAGTTCATGTTATTGTGTAATGGTCATGTCAGTTCATGTTATTGTGTAATGGTCATGTTAGTTCATGTTATTGTGTAATGGTCATGTCAGTTCATGTTATTGTGTAATGGTCATGTCAGTTCATGTTATTGTGTAATGGTCATGTCAGTTTATTTTATTGTGTGATGGTCATGTTAGTTCATGTTATTGTGTAATGGTCATGTCAGTTCATGTTATTGTGTAATGGTCATGTTAGTTCATGTTATTGTGTAATGGTCATGTCAGTTCATGTTATTGTGTAATGGTCATGTCAGTTCATGTTATTGTGTAATGGTCATGTCAGTTTATTTTATTGTGTGATGGTCATGTTAGTTCATGTTATTGTGTAATGGTCATGTCAGTTTATTTTATTGTGTGATGGTCATGTTAGTTCATGATATTGTGTAATGGCCATGTCAGTTGATGTCATATTGTATTGGCCATGTCAGTTGAATTTAGATTTTTTTCAATTTGGAAACCGAACAAATATGATGTTATAAAAAGTCAAGGCAATCGGGGAAAACTGTGGTTCAACCGTAAAAAAGTCTTACCTGTGCTTTTGCAATGCGATCGATGACAGTCTCCAGAGTTTCGTGGGGGTAACATTTTAGCACTCCTTCCACACAGCAGGCTCTGGAGCTGAGGGCCTCCATCATGGTCATGTTCAGATTATTGTAGTTCTTCTGAGCCGCCAGATTCTAAAACACCACAGAGAAACTACTAAGTCCTCACCAAATTTCAGAGGTCAGAGTAAGATATCCTTCATTTGATCATTTGGTATCCAGAGTTGCACTTTTATATACTGTAATGACCAGGGTTCTAAATTAACAAATTCATTTTGGCGGGTGTTAACAAAAACTTACTAGTCAGTTTGACCGGTGATGCATGAAGCATTATATGCGATATACATAAATCTCTGTTCTCGGGCATTTATCCCCTGGCACTGTATGGCAGTACTTCCTACATTTACTAAAAACACTCTGCCGTAATGCTGCGTGATGACGTTTCATACGCCCATTGGCTGCGTGCATTTTGCGGTGAAACCAGCGCGAGAAACCATGGAATTATTTTATCGCCCCAAGCTCGTCCCTGATAAAATAAGGACCGGCTCTAGGGGCACTATTTCTACTGGACGACATGGCGAGTGCGAACGTTACTCCTCCAAGACCCAACCCTAACTCGGAAAAATCTCTCCTAGACCCAACCCTAACTCGGTGAAATCTCTCCTAGACCCAACCCTAACTCGGTGAAATCTCTCCTAGACCCAACCCTAACTCGGTGAAATCTCTCCTAGACCCAACCCTAACTCGGTGAAATCTCTCCTAGACCCAACCCTAACTCGGTGAAATCTCTCCTAGACCCAACCCTAACTCGGTGAAATCTCTCCTAGACCCAACCCTAACTCGGTGAAATCTCTCCTAGACCCAACCCTAACTCGGTGAAATCTCTCCTAGACCCAACCCTAACTCGAAATCTCCAAGACCCAACCCTAACTCGGTGAAATCTCTCCTAGACCCAACCCTAACTCGGTGAAATCTCTCCTAGACCCAACCCTAACTCGGTGAAATCTCTCCTAGACCCAACCCTAACTCGGTGAAATCTCTCCTAGACCCAACCCTAACTCGGTGAAATCTCTCCTAGACCCAACCCTAACTCGGTGAAATCTCTCCTAGACCCAACCCTAACTCGGTGAAATCTCTCCTAGACCCAACCCTAACTCGGTGAAATCTCTCCTAGACCCAACCCTAACTCGGTGAAATCTCTCCAGACCCAACCCTAACTCGGTGAAATCTCTCCTAGACCCAACCCTAACTCGGTGAAATCTCTCCTAGACCCAACCCTAACTCGGTGAAATCTCTCCTAGACCCAACCCTAACTCGGTGAAATCTCTCCTAGACCCAACCCTAACTCGGTGAAATCTCTCCTAGACCCAACCCTAACTCGGTGAAATCTCTCCTAGACCCAACCCTAACTCGGTGAAATCTCTCCTAGACCCAACCCTAACTCGGTGAAATCTCTCCTAGACCCAACCCTAACTCGGTGAAATCTCTCCTCCAAGATCCGTTTGAGAGGAGAACTTTGGCTAGCTAGGTGCCCTTAATGCTAATGCTTTATTTTGCTTAAAACGACGGGGACAGATCCAGCATGGACAGGTATATATGTTGTTTTGTATCAATTAATTGTTGCAGTTCTGGAGCACATTAACAGTTAGTTACATTTAGTTTGATCATAAAATACTGTGCTATTCTTCCAGTCAAAGGGTTGAGTTCAGCCACTTGATATCCATTTCTATACTATACATCCTTTATACAGTATAAGATTTTCCTATAAAGTTAATATATATATATATATATATATGCAAATGAAAGGCTTGTGTTTGTGCAATATGATGTTTATGTTTTTGTGTAAGTATGCCTCAACTTTTTAATATTGGCATTAAATAATTAGTGACTATTTCACTGAGCTCTGCTGTCCTGCTGTTTGTGTTAAATTGTGTTGCGATGGTAACACAAACAAAAAAATATGGCACAGCCCCACGAGAATATTTATCACCAGCCGCCACTGCCTTTGAATATGATTCAAATGATCCCAAACTTGAAATTAAATGTTTCTACTTTTTGTGTGTATTTTGTTGATATATTATGTAAATATTTGTCTGGTGGAAATTCAGATTGGCTGGTAACTTTAGAAAGGTTCCTATATACTGTAATGACCAGACGCCCTGGTGTTCTACTAGGTTCCTATATACTGTAATGACCAGACGCCCTGGTGTTCTACTAGGTTCCTATATACTGTAATGACCAGACGCCCTGGTGTTCTACTAGGTTCTTATATACTGTAGTGACCAGACACCCTGGTGTTCTACTAGGTTCTTATATACTGTAATGACCAGACACCCTGGTGTTCTACTAGGTTCCTATATACTGTAAAGACCAGCCACCCTGGTGTTCTACTAGGTTCCTATATACTGTAATGACCAGACGCCCTGGTGTTCTACTAGGTTCCTATATACTGTAATGACCAGACGCCCTGGTGTTCTACTAGGTTCCTATATACTGTAATGACCAGACGCCCTGGTGTTCTACTAGGTTCTTATATACTGTAGTGACCAGACACCCTGGTGTTCTACTAGGTTCTTATATACTGTAATGACCAGACACCCTGGTGTTCTACTATTCCTATATACTGTAATGACCAGACGCCCTGGTGTTCTACTAGGTTCCTATATACTGTAATGACCAGACGCCCTGGTGTTCTACTAGGTTCCTATATACTGTAATGACCAGACGCCCTGGTGTTCTACTAGGTTCCTATATACTGTAATGACCAGACGCCCTGGTGTTCTACTAGGTTCCTATATACTGTAATGACCAGACGCCCTGGTGTTCTACTAGATTCTTATATACTGTAATGACCAGACGCCCTGGTGTTCTACTAGGTTCTTATATACTGTAATGACCAGACGCCCTGGTGTTCTACTAGGTTCCTATATACTGTAATGACCAGACGCCCTGGTGTTCTACTAGGTTCTTACTTACGATAACATCAAACCTGGAGTACAGGGCCTTCACTTTCCCTGGAATATTATTTAACAGAAGAAACAGGCATTAAGACAGGCATCGAGGCAGGCATTAAAACATGGCATATTAACCCACAACTGTCCAAAGCGTGAGGTAAAACCAAACACACCCTCCTCATTGACTACAGGCAAGGCAGAGACCCGGCGCTCCACGAAGATGGCCAGAGCATCGTACACGGTGGCTGTCTCCTGAACAGTGGCTATGCTTTTAAACGTCCCAATGTCCACCTCCTCGATCCTCTTCTGGAGGTACCGAGGCTTTGGAACCATGGTACCCTGAGAGGGGAACAACAAAAACCAGTGAAGTCCAATTTAAAAGGTGTGGGAGAATAGCAGACTGGGCCAATCAGTGAGGTTCTTACAAAGCTGTGGGAGAATAGCAGACTGGGCCAATCAGAGAGGTTCTTACAAAGCTGTGGGAGAATAGCAGACTGGGCCAATCAGAGAGGTTCTTACAAAGCTGTTGGAGAATAGCAGACTGGGCCAATCAGAGAGGTTCTTACAAAGCTGTGGGAGAATAGCAGACTGGGCCAATCAGAGAGGTTCTTACAAAGCTGTGGGAGAATAGCAGACTGGGCCAATCAGAGAGGTTCTTACAAAGCTGTTGGAGAATACCAGACTGGGCCAATCAGAGAGGTTCTTACAAAGCTGTTGGAGAATACCAGACTGGGCCAATCAGAGAGGTTCTTACAAAGCTGTTGGAGAATACCAGACTGGGCCAATCAGAGAGGTTCTTACAAAGATGTGGAGGAACTTGAGAATGCGTTTGTGGGTGAGGATGTGCAGAACATTGCCAGACTCTGGATCGATGACCGGCAGCCGGTGAATCTTATACTTTAATAGTGAATAGATAGCATCAAATAGGCTGTGAGGAAAGAGAACAGTAGAATAGAACCATCATCCATTCAGTCATCCAAAAGGCTGACAGTAGAACAGAACCATCATCCATTCAGTCATCCAAAAGGCTGACAGTAGAACAGAACCATCATCCATTTAGTCATCCAAAAGGCTGACAGTAGAACAGAACCATCATCCATTTAGTCATCCAAAAGGCAGACAGTAGAACAGAACCATCATCCATTTAGTCATCCAAAAGGCAGACAGTAGAACAGAACCATCATCCATTTAGTCATCCAAAAGGCAGACAGTAGAACAGAACCATCATCCATTTAGTCATCCAAAAGGCAGACAGTAGAACAGAACCATCATCCATTTAGTCATCCAAAAGGCAGACAGTAGAACAGAACCATCATCCATTTAGTCATCCAAAAGGCAGACAGTAGAACAGAACCATCATCCATTTAGTCATCCAAAAGGCAGACAGTAGAACAGAACCATCATCCATTTAGTCATCCAAAAGGCAGACAGTAGAACAGAACCATCATCCATTTAGTCATCCAAAAGGCAGACAGTAGAACAGAACCATCATCCATTCAGTCAGACAACAGTCTGATGTTGGCTGACTGAACGGATATACTATTCAGCGTTCACGGACACGCGATTCAGCGTTCACGGGCACGCGATTCAGCGTTCACGGGCACGCGATTCAGCGTTCACGGGCACGCGATTCAGCGTTCACGGGCACGCGATTCAGCGTTCACGGGCACGCGATTCACGGGCACGCGATTCAGCGTTCACGGGCACGCGATTCAGCGTTCACGGGCACGCGATTCAGCGTTCACGGGCACGCGAGGCACGCGATTCAGCGTTCACGGGCACGCGATTCAGCGTTCACGGGCACGCGATTCAGCGTTCACGGGCACGCGATTCAGCGTTCACGGGCACGCGATTCAGCGTTCACGGGCACGCGATTCAGCGTTCACGGGCACGCGATTCAGTATATTTTGCTGTATTTATATTGTAAAAATTAGTACTGACCTGGAGTCAGGAGTTATACTGATCAGACTTTGGTTGGAGTACTTTAGTAATTCCTCTGGAATCACACAGGATGGAAAAGATATAGAAATAAATATACTTCACAAAAAAAATAAAAAATTCACAGATACTCAGAACTCCTAAGAGCAAGAAGAAAAGGGTACATAAGTATTACATTATGCTTTTGTACGCAGCTACAAGTAGGTTTCAGTCACCTCTACATTCCTCGATCTTGTGCTTCTCCAGTTCGTAGATCTCCATCTGTAGGACACAGACACAATATGCTTAAGGACACTCAAAACATCTGACAGTAAATATTCTATTATTACCATGAGCTGGCAGAAGGCATTATTCTGGACATTACCATAAACAGAAGGCATTATTCTGTACATTACCATAAACAGAAGGCATTATTCTGGACATTACCATAAACAGAAGGCATTATTCTGGACATTACCATAAACAGAAGGCATTATTCTGGACATTACCATAAACAGAAGGCATTATTATGGACATTACCATAAACAGAAGGCATTATTATGGACATTACCATAAACAGAAGGCATTATTCTGGACATTACCATAAACAGAAGGCATTATTCTGGACATTACCATAAACAGAGGGCATTATTCTGGACATTACCATAAACAGAAGGCATTATTCTGGACATTACCATAAACAGAAGGCATTATTCTGGACATTACCATAAACAGAAGGCATTCTTCTGGACATTACCATAAACAGAAGGCATTATTCTGGACATTACCATAAACAGAGGGCATTATTCTGGACATTACCATAAACAGAAGGCATTATTCTGGACATTACCATAAACAGAAGGCATTATTCTGGACATTACCATAAACAGAAGGCATTATTCTGGACATTACCATAAACAGAGGGCATTATTCTGGACATTACCATAAACAGAAGGCATTATTCTGGACATTACCATAAACAGAGGGCATTATTCTGGACATTACCATAAACAGAGGGCATTCTTCTGGACATTACCATAAACAGAAGGCATTATTCTGGACATTACCATAAACAGAAGGCATTATTCTGGACATTACCATAAACAGAGGGCATTATTCTGGACATTACCATAAACAGAAGGCATTATTCTGGACATTACCATAAACAGAAGGCATTATTCTGGACATTACCATAAACAGAGGGCATTATTCTGGACATTACCATAAACAGAAGGCATTATTCTGGACATTACCATAAACAGAAGGCATTATTCTGGACATTACCATAAACAGAAGGCATTATTCTGGACATTACCATGGGAGACTGCCAGTAACGGTGAAGGATGTTGATGAAATCTGTGATGGTCAGCATACCTACATGAGGAACAACATGGTCAGCATACCTACATGAGGAACCACATGGTCAGCATACCTACATGAGGAACCACATGGTCAGCATACCTACATGAGGAACCACATGGTCAGCATACCTACATGAGGAACCACATGGTCAGCATACCTACATGAGGAACCACATGGTCAGCATACCTACATGAGGAACAACATGGTAAGCATACCTACATGAGGAACAACATGGTCAGCATACCTACATGAGGAACCACATGGTCAGCATACCTACATGAGGAACAACATGGTAAGCATACCTACATGAGGAACCACATGGTCATGAGGAACCACATGGTCAGCATACCTACATGAGGAACAACATGGTCAGCATGAGGAACCACATGGTCAGCATACCTACATGAGGAACCACATGGTCAGCATACCTACATGAGGAACAGCATACCTACATGAGTAACAACATGGTCAGCACCTACATGAGTAACAACATGGTCAGCATACCTACATGAGGAACCACATGGTCAGCATACCTACATGAGTAACAACATGGTCAGCATACCTACATGAGGAACCACATGGTCAGCATACCATGAGGAACAACATGGTCAGCATACCTACATGAGGAACCACATGGTCAGCATACCCACATGGTCAGCATACCTACATGAGGAACCACATGGTCAGCATACCTACATGAGGAACCACATGGTCAGCATACCTACATGAGGAACCACATGGTCAGCATACCTACATGAGGAACCACATGGTCAGCATACCTACATGAGGAACCACATGGTCAGCATACCTACATGAGGAACCACATGGTCAGCATACCTACATGAGGAACCACATGGTCAGCATACCTACATGAGGAACCACATGGTCAGCATACCTACATGAGGAACCACATGGTCAGCATACCTACACGAGGAACCACATGGTCAGCATACCTACATGAGGAACCACATGGTCAGCATACCTACATGAGGAACAACATGGTCAGCATGCCTACATGAGGAACCACATGGTCAGCATGCCTACATGAGGAACCACATGGTCAGCATACCTACATGAGGAACAACATGGTCAGCATACCTACATGAGGAACCACATGGTCAGCATACCTACATGAGGAACCACATGGTCAGCATACCTACATGAGGAACAACATGGTCAGCATACCTACATGAGGAACCACATGGTCACCATTAACAAGGCAATACAGGTCAAAAACCCCAAACTGCCTACCACCAAAAGAACCTTATCATGACAGTCAAGTATGGTGGTGGGAGTGTCAAGGTCTGGGGCTGCTTTTCCTCTTCTGGACCTGGTCGACTGCACATCATTAAGAGAACCATTAATTCCCAGTTTTACCAGAACATTATTAAACAAAACAGAAAATTAGTCTTCCAACAAGACAATGACCAAAAGCATTCAAGCTAAATCTACCCAAAAATGGCTCAGGAAAAAGAAGATTAGCATTTTGGATTGGCATCATCAGTGTTATATACTATAGTCTTCATCAGTGTTATATACTATAGTCTTCATCAATGTTATATCCCATAGTCTTCATCAGTGTTATATCCCATAGTCTTCATCAGTGTTATATACTATAGTCTTCATCAGTGTTATATACTATAGTCTTCATCAGTGTTATATCCTATAGTCTTCATCAATGTTATATACTATAGTCTTCATCAGTGTTATATACTATAGTCTTCATCAGTGTTATATACTATAGTCTTCATCAGTGTTATATCCTATAGTCTTCATCAATGTTATATACTATAGTCTTTATCAGTGTTATATACTATAGTCTTCATCAGTGTTATATACTATAGTCTTCATCAGTGTTATATACTATAGTCTTCATCAGTGTTATATCCTATAGTCTTCATCAGTGTTATATCCTATAGTCTTCATCAGTGTTATATACTATAGTCTTCATCAGTGTTATATACTATAGTCTTCATCAGTGTTATATACTATAGTCTTCATCAGTGTTATATCCTATAGTCTTCATCAATGTTATATACTATAGTCTTCATCAGTGTTATATCCTATAGTCTTCATCAGTGTTATATCCTATAGTCTTCATCAGTGTTATATACTATAGTCTTCATCAGTGTTATATACTATAGTCTTCATCAGTGTTATATACTATAGTCTTCATCAGTGTTATATACTATAGTCTTCATCAGTGTTATATACTATAGTCTTCATCAGTGTTATATACTATAGTCTTCATCAGTGTTATATACTAAAGTCTTCATCAGTGTTATATCCTATAGTCTTCATCAGTGTTATATCCTATAGTCTTCATCAGTGTTATATCCTATAGTCTTCATCAGTGTTATATACTATAGTCTTCATCAGTGTTATATACTTTAGTCTTCATCAGTGTTATATACTATAGTCTTCATCAGTGTTATATACTATAGTCTTCATCAGTGTTATATACTATAGTCTTCATCAGTGTTATATCCTATAGTCTTCATCAGTGTTATATACTATAGTCTTCATCAGTGTTATATCCTATAGTCTTCATCAGTGTTATATACTATAGTCTTCATCAGTGTTATATCTTATAGTCTTCATCAGTGTTATATCCTATAGTCTTCATCAGTGTTATATACTATAGTCTTCATCAGTGTTATATACTATAGTCTTCATCAGTGTTATATACTATAGTCTTCATCAGTGTTATATACTATAGTCTTCATCAGTGTTATATCCTATAGTCTTCATCAGTGTTATATCCTATAGTCTTCATCAGTGTTATAAACTATAGTCTTCATCAGTGTTATATACTATAGTCTTCATCAGTGTTATAAACTATAGTCTTCATCAGTGTTATATACTATAGTCTTCATCAGTGTTATATCCTATAGTCTTCATCAGTGCTATATACTATAGTCTTCATCAGTGTTATATACTATAGTCTTCATCAGTGTTATATCCTATAGTCTTCATCAGTGTTATATCCTATAGTCTTCATCAGTGTTATAAACTATAGTCTTCATCAGTGTTATATACTATAGTCTTCATCAGTGTTATATACTATAGTCTTCATCAGTGTTATATACTATAGTCTTCATCAGTGTTATATACTATAGTCTTCATCAGTGTTATATACTATAGTCTTCATCAGTGCTATATACTATAGTCTTCATCAGTGCTATATACTATAGTCTTCATCAGTGTTATATACTATAGTCTTCATCAGTGTTATATACTATAGTCTTCATCAGTGTTATATCCTATAGGCTTCATCAGTGTTATATACTATAGTCTTCATCAGTGTTATATACTATAGTCTTCATCAGTGTTATATACTATAGTCTTCATCAGTGTTATATCCTATAGTCTTCATCAGTGTTATATACTATAGTCTTCATCAGTGTTATATACTATAGTCTTCATCAGTGTTATATACTATAGTCTTCATCAGTGTTAAATCCTATAGTCTTCATCAGTGTTATATCCTATAGTCTTCATCAGTGTTATATACTATAGTCTTCATCAGTGTTAAATCTTACCCACAAAGCACTGCAGCTTGTTGTCCCAGAGAGGGGCGGCTCTCACACCATTTGCCACCAGAGCAAAGAAGGCCTTTTTTACCTGCACAAAGTTAGATAGCTAATGTTTTAATGTGAATAAATTATTTGACCAATTAACCAAAGCTAAACAGTGCAGGTCGACGCTCCTGGCAGGTTTAACGGTTGTCAGTGTACCTGCAGGGTTGTGTCAAAGATGACCAGCTTTGAGCTGGTTGGAATGGCGTCATAGCAACAGTGGTTCATCATAAACCTGGTGTAAACGCTGGTGTCTGGGTCTGGAGAGAGAGACAAGGGCAGAGCACCCTGCTACAGGTTCACCAGTCAGTCAGTAACACAGGGCTGCTACAGGTTCACCAGTCAGTCAGTAACACAGGGCTGCTACAGGTTCACCAGTCAGTCAGTAACACAGGGCTGCTACAGGTTCACCAGTCAGTCAGTAACACAGGGCTGCTACAGGTTCACCAGTCAGTCAGTAACACAGGGCTGCTACAGGTTCACCAGTCAGTCAGTAACACAGGGCTGCTACAGGTTCACCAGTCAGTCAGTAACACAGGGCTGCTACAGGTTCACCAGTCAGTCAGTAACACACGGCTGCTACTGGTTCACCAGTCAGTCAGTCAGTAACACAGGGCTGCTAAATGTTCACCAGTCAGTCAGTAACACAGGGCTGCTACAGGTTCACCAGTCAGTCAGTAACACAGGGCTGCTACAGGTTCACCAGTCAGTCAGTAACACAGGGCTGCTACAGGTTCACCAGTCAGTCAGTAACACAGGGCTGCTACAGGTTCACCAGTCAGTCAGTAACACAGGGCTGCTACAGGTTCATCAGTCAGTCGGTAACACAGGGCTGCTACAGGTTCACCAGTCAGTCGGTAACACAGGGCTGCTACAGGTTCATCAGTCAGTCGGTAACACAGGGCTGCTACAGGTTCATCAGTCAGTCGGTAACACAGGGCTGCTACAGGTTCACCAGTCAGTCGGTAACACAGGGCTGCTACAGGTTCATCAGTCAGTCGGTAACACAGGGCTGCTACAGGTTCATCAGTCAGTCGGTAACACAGGGCTGCTACAGGTTCATCAGTCAGTCGGTAACACAGGGCTACTACAGGTTCATCAGTCAGTCAGTAAATACACACACACACACTTACCGGTCTCCTTCATTATGAGTTCATCCGTGAAGGGGATCTGCATAAAGACACACAGTTCATCATTACCCACCCATCATCTATTACATTACCTACCCATCATCTATTACATTACCCACCCATCATCTATTACATTACCTACCCATCATCTATTACATTACCCACCCATCATCTATTACATTACCTACCCATCATCTATTACATTACCCACCCATCATCTATTACATTACCTTCATCTATTATATTACCCACCCATCATCTATTACATTACCCACCCATCATCTATTACATTACCCACCCATCATCTATTACATTACCTACCCATCATCTATTACATTACCCACCCATCATCTATGACATTACCCACCCATCATCTATTACATTACCCACCCATCATCTATTACATTACCTACCCATCATCTATTACATTACCTACCCATCATCTATTACATTACCCACCCATCATCTATTACATTACCTACCCATCATCTATTACATTACCTACCCATCATCTATTACATTACCCACCCATCATCTATTACATTACCCACCCATCATCTATTACATTACCTACCCATCATCTATTACATTACCCACCCATCATCTATGACATTACCCACCCATCATCTATTACATTACCCACCCATCATCTATTACATTACCTACCCATCATCTATTACATTACCCACCCATCATCTATGACATTACCCACCCATCATCTATTACATTACCCACCCATCATCTATTACATTACCTACCCATCATCTATTACATTACCTACCCATCATCTATTACATTACCCACCCGTCATCTATGACATTACCCGCCCATCATCTATTACATTACCCACCCATCATCTATTACATTACCTACCCATCATCTATTACATTACCCACCCATCATCTATTACATTACCTACCCATCATCTATTACATTACCCACCCATCATCTATGACATTACCCACCCATCATCTATTACATTACCCACCCATCATCTATTACATTACCTACCCATCATCTATTACATTACCTACCCATCATCTATTACATTACCTACCCATCATCTATTACATTACCTACCCATCATCTATTACATTACCTACCCATCATCTATTACATTACCCACCCATCATCTATTACATTACCCACCCATCATCTATTACATTACCTACCCATCATCTATTACCATCATCTATTACATTACCCACCCATCATCTATTACATTACCTACCCATCATCTATTACATTACCTACCCATCATCTATTACATTACCCACCCATCATCTATTACATTACCCACCCATCATCTATTACATTACCTACCCATCATCTATTACATTACCCACCCATCATCTATTACATTACCCACCCATCATCTATTACATTACCCACCCATCATCTATTACATTACCTACCCATCATCTATTATATTACCTTAATCTATTACATTACCTTAATCTATGACATTACCCACCCATCATCTATGACATTACCCACCCATCATCTATTACATTACCTTAATCTATGACATTACCCACCCATCATCTATTACATTACCCACCCATCATCTATTACATTACCCACCCATCATCTATTACATTACCTACCCATCATCTATTACATTACCTACCCATCATCTATTACATTACCTACCCATCATCTATTACATTACCTACCCATCATCTATTACATTACCTTCATCTATTACATTACCTACCCATCATCTATTACATTACCCACCCATCATCTATTACATTACCCACCCATCATCTATTACATTACCCACCCATCATCTATTACATTACCTACCCATCATCTATTATATTACCTTAATCTATTACATTACCTTAATCTATGACATTACCCACCCATCATCTATTACATTACCCACCCATCATCTATTACATTACCTACCCATCATCTATTACATTACCCACCCATCATCTATTACATTACCTACCCATCATCTATTATATTACCTTAATCTATTACATTACCTACCCATCATCTATTACATTACCTACCCATCATCTATTACATTACCTACCCATCATCTATTATATTACCTTAATCTATTACATTACCTACCCATCATCTATTACATTACCCACCCATCATCTATTACATTACCTACCCATCATCTATTACATTACCTACCCATCATCTATTACATTACCCACCCATCATCTATTACATTACCTACCCATCATCTATTACATTACCTACCCATCATCTATTATATTACCTTAATCTATTACATTACCTTAATCTATGACATTACCCACCCATCATCTATGACATTACCCACCCATCATCTATTACATTACCTACCCATCATCTATTATATTACCTTAATCTATTACATTACCTTAATCTATGACATTACCCACCCATCATCTATGACATTACCCACCCATCATCTATTATATTACCTTAATCTATTACATTACCTTAATCTATGACATTACCCACCCATCATCTATTACATTACCTACCCATCATCTATTATATTACCTTAATCTATTACATTACCTTAATCTATGACATTACCCACCCATCATCTATGACATTACCCACCCATCATCTATGACATTACCCACCCATCATCTATTACATTACCTACCCATCATCTATTATATTACCTTAATCTATTACATTACCTTAATCTATGACATTACCCACCCATCATCTATTACATTACCTACCCATCATCTATTATATTACCTTAATCTATTACATTACCTTAATCTATGACATTACCCACCCATCATCTATTACATTACCTACCCATCATCTATTATATTACCTTAATCTATTACATTACCTTAATCTATGACATTACCCACCCATCATCTATGACATTACCCACCCATCATCTATTACATTACCTTAATCTATGACATTACCTAACCATCATCTATGACATTACCCACCCATCATCTATTACATTACCCACCCATCATCTATTACATTACCCACCCGTCATCTATTACATTACCCACCCATCATCTATTACATTACCCACCCATCATCTATTACATTACCTACCCATCATCTATTACATTACCCACCCATCATCTATTACATTACCCACCCATCATCTATTACATTACCCACCCATCATCTATTACATTACCCACCCGTCATCTATTACATTACCCACCCATCATCTATTACATTACCCACCCGTCATCTATTACATTACCATCCCATCATCTATTACATTACCTACCCATCATCTATTACATTACCTACCCATCATCTATTACATTACCTACCCATCATATATTACATTACCTACCCATCATCTATTACATTACCCACCCATCATCTATTACATTACCTACCCATCATCTATTACATTACCATCATCTATTACACAACCCACCCATCATCTATTACATTACCTACCCATCATCTATTACATTACCCACCCGTCATCTATGACATTACCCGCCCATCATCTATTACATTACCCACCCATCATCTATTACATTACCCACCCATCATCTATTACATTACCTACCCATCATCTATTACATTACCTACCCATCATCTATTACATTACCTACCCATCATCTATTACATTACCTACCCATCATCTATTACATTACCTTCATCTATTACATTACCTACCCATCATCTATTACATTACCCACCCATCATCTATTACATTACCCACCCATCATCTATTACATTACCTACCCATCATCTATTACATTACCTACCCATCATCTATTATATTACCTTAATCATATTACATTACCTACCCATAATCTATGACATTACCCACCCCATCATCTATTACATTACCTAATCTATGACCCCACCCATCATCTATTACATTACCACCCATCATCTATTACATTACCCACCCATCATCTATTACATTACCTACCCATCATCTATTACATTACCTACCCATCATCTATTACATTACCTACCCATCATCTATTACATTACCTACCCATCATCTATTACATTACCTTCACTATTACATTACCTATCATCTATTACATTACCTACCCATCATCTATTACATTACCTCATCTATTATATTACCTTAATCTATTACATTACCTACCCATCATCTATTAATCATCTATTACATTACCCACCCATCATCTATTACATTACCTACCCATCATCTATTACATTACCTACCCATCATCTATTACATTACCCACCCATCATCTATTACATTACCTACCCATCATCTATTACATTACCTACCCATCATCTATTATATTACCTTAATCTATTACATTACCTTAATCTATGACATTACCCACCCATCATCTATGACATTACCCACCCATCATCTATTACATTACCTACCCATCATCTATTATATTACCTTAATCTATTACATTACCTTAATCTATGACATTACCCACCCATCATCTATGACATTACCCACCCATCATCTATTATATTACCTTAATCTATTACATTACCTTAATCTATGACATTACCCACCCATCATCTATTACATTACCTACCCATCATCTATTATATTACCTTAATCTATTACATTACCTTAATCTATGACATTACCCACCCATCATCTATTACATTACCTACCCATCATCTATTATATTACCTTAATCTATTACATTACCTTAATCTATGACATTACCCACCCATCATCTATTACATTACCTACCCATCATCTATTATATTACCTTAATCTATTACATTACCTTAATCTATGACATTACCCACCCATCATCTATGACATTACCCACCCATCATCTATTACATTACCTTAATCTATGACATTACCTAACCATCATCTATGACATTACCCACCCATCATCTATTACATTACCCACCCATCATCTATTACATTACCCACCCGTCATCTATTACATTACCCACCCATCATCTATTACATTACCCACCCATCATCTATTACATTACCTACCCATCATCTATTACATTACCCACCCGTCATCTATTACATTACCCACCCATCATCTATTACATTACCTACCCATCATCTATTACATTACCCACCCGTCATCTATTACATTACCCACCCATCATCTATTACATTACCCATCCCATCATCTATTACATTACCTACCCATCATCCCATCATCTATTACATTACCTACCCATCATCTATTACATTACCTACCCATCATCTATTACATTACCTACCCATCATCTATTACATTACCCACCCATCATCTATTACATTACCCACCCATCACCCATCATCTATCATCTATTACATTACCTACCCATCATCTATTATATTACCTTAATCTATTACATTACCTTAATCTATGACATTACCCACCCATCATCTATGACATTACCCACCCATCATCTATTACATTACCTTAATCTATGACATTACCCACCCATCATCTATTACATTACCCACCCATCATCTATTACATTACCCACCCATCATCTATTACATTACCTACCCATCATCTATTACATTACCTACCCATCATCTATTACATTACCTACCCATCATCTATTACATTACCTACCCATCATCTATTACATTACCTTCATCTATTACATTACCTACCCATCATCTATTACATTACCCACCCATCATCTATTACATTACCCACCCATCATCTATTACATTACCCACCCATCATCTATTACATTACCTACCCATCATCTATTATATTACCTTAATCTATTACATTACCTTAATCTATGACATTACCACCCATCATCTATTACATTACCCACCCATCATCTATTACATTACCTACCCATCATCTATTACATTACCCACCCATCATCTATTACATTACCTACCCATCATCTATTATATTACCTTAATCTATTACATTACCTACCCATCATCTATTACATTACCTACCCATCATCTATTACATTACCTACCCATCATCTATTATATTACCTTAATCTATTACATTACCTACCCATCATCTATTACATTACCCACCCATCATCTATTACATTACCTACCCATCATCTATTACATTACCTACCCATCATCTATTACATTACCCACCCATCATCTATTACATTACCTACCCATCATCTATTACATTACCTACCCATCATCTATTATATTACCTTAATCTATTACATTACCTTAATCTATGACATTACCCACCCATCATCTATGACATTACCCACCCATCATCTATTACATTACCTACCCATCATCTATTATATTACCTTAATCTATTACATTACCTTAATCTATGACATTACCCACCCATCATCTATGACATTACCCACCCATCTTCTATTATCTTACCCTAATATATTACCTTCCCTTCCTCTATTACATTACCCACCCATCATCTATTACATTACCTACCCATCATCTATTATATTACCTTAATCTATTACATTACCTTAATCTTACCCACCCATCATACATTACCCACCCATCATCTATGACATTACCCACCCATCATCTATTACATTACCTACCCATCATCTATTATATTACCTTAATCTATTACATTACCTTAATCATCATTACCCACCCATTCTATTACATTACCTACCCATCATCTATTATATTACCTTAATCTATTACATTACCTTAATCTATGACATTACCCACCCATCATCTATTACATTACCTACCCATCATCTATTATATTACCTTAATCTATTACATTACCTTAATCTATGACATTACCCACCCATCATCTATGACATTACCCACCCATCATCTATTACATTACCTTAATCTATGACATTACCTAACCATCATCTATGACATTACCCACCCATCATCTATTACATTACCCACCCATCATCTATTACATTACCCACCCGTCATCTATTACATTACCCACCCATCATCTATTACATTACCCACCCATCATCTATTACATTACCTACCCATCATCTATTACATTACCCACCCGTCATCTATTACATTACCCACCCATCATCTATTACATTACCCACCCATCATCTATTACATTACCCACCCGTCATCTATTACATTACCCACCCATCATCTATTACATTACCCACCCGTCATCTATTACATTACCATCCCATCATCTATTACATTACCTACCCATCATCTATTACATTACCTACCCATCATCTATTACATTACCTACCCATCATATATTACATTACCTACCCATCATCTATTACATTACCCACCCATCATCTATTACATTACCTACCCATCATCTATTACATTACCATCATCTATTACACAACCCACCCATCATCTATTACATTACCTACCCATCATCTATTACATTACCCACCCGTCATCTATGACATTACCCGCCCATCATCTATTACATTACCCACCCATCATCTATTACATTACCCACCCATCATCTATTACATTACCTACCCATCATCTATTACATTACCTACCCATCATCTATTACATTACCTACCCATCATCTATTACATTACCTACCCATCATCTATTACATTACCTTCATCTATTACATTACCTACCCATCATCTATTACATTACCTACCCATCATCTATTACATTACCTACCCATCATCTATTACATTACCTACCCATCATCTATTACATTACCTACCCATCATCTATTACATTACCTACCCATCATCTATTACATTACCCACCCATCATCTATTACATTACCTACCCATCATCTATTACATTACCTACCCATCATCTATTACATTACCTACCATTACTCAGGCAATAAAATTAGCAACACACACCAGCACATCCTCCAAGTGTGTAACGGCAGACACTGATTTGCTATGTCAACTCTGGTGTGTTGTAACAGCAGAAACTGTTTTTAGTTTAATGGGGTCAGATGTGCAGGATTGGTACTCAGGCCGTCCACCCTGAGAACGGGTGCCAGGAAGCTAATTCCAAAACCAGGGCATGTCAACAGAACGTTTAGACATTTCACAGTATTCTGTTTGTTCTTAGTCGACATTCAAACAAACAGAAGGTCTTTGAGCAGAACGATGTGCAGTTACAGCAACAGTTGTTTCCTTTCATTCTTCAGTCATCTGATCTCCTGAACAATGTAAAAAGTTTACGCCGTTGTTTAAACGTCTTGGTCCTAGATTGTTTTGTGCGTTTACAGTTATTGGCGTCCTTATTACAAGACAGAAGGTGATTAACTATTAGAGTCAGGGATGGTGGCCGTTGTCATATCGTGGATATGGTATTTGATTCAGCATGTAGCTGCTGTCTATGTCCAAACAAGTCTGCAGACCGGCCCTGTAAGAAGAAGACTACAGCCCTCCAGATAGCAAAGAGAAGTAGTGTACTTCTGTGTGACAGGGTAGTGATCTGAGTCATCTCACTAGTCTGCACTGGGCAGTGTACTTCACACACTAGTCTGCACTGGGCAGTGTACTTCACAACTATCAGGATCAAGCTGGTAAATTGCATTTTTACAACCGTCTGCCCGTTAGCAAAACTTACATTGTGAAGGAGTCTCTCAAATCTTAACTACACATTTCAGATTCCAACCGCCCACATTATTAACATACAAACGGGAGTCTCAGATCCGGGGCAAAACATCCACTTCTTACCTCTGGGAGAAGCTCCATGGCTGAGGCGTGGGGTGAAGAAATGGGAGAGGAGCGACCAGACCGATCAGGACAAGAGCCTTTCTCTGAGGCTGTCATCTACATGATTTGTACTAGCGTACCAGAGAGCTGCAGGATCTAAATCGGGAGCAGGCCGGTGGCATGTAGGGCAGCAGGGGGGAGGAGCGGGGGGAGGAGCAGGGGGGAGGAGGGAGTAGATGCCAGTCAGAGAGGAGGTGTGTCTATGTCCAAACAAGTCTGCAGACCGGCCCTGTAAGAAGAAGACTACAGCCCTCCAGATAGCAAAGAGAAGTAGTGTACTTCTGTGTGACAGGGTAGTGATCTGAGTCATCTCACTAGTCTGCACTGGGCAGTGTACTTCACACACTAGTCTGCACTGGGAAGTGTACTTCACACATTAGTCTGCACTGGGCAGTGTACTCCTCACACTAGTCTGCACTGGGCAGTGTACTTCTCACACTAGTCTGCACTGGGCAGTGTACTCCTCACACTAGTCTGCACTGGGCAGTGTACTCCTCACACTAGTCTGCACTGGGCAGTGTACTTCACACACTAGTCTGCACTGGGCAGTGTACTTCACACACTAGTCTGCACTGGGCAGTGTACTCCTCACACTAGTCTGCACTGGGCAGTGTACTTCTCACACTAGTCTGCACTGGGCAGTGTACTCCTCACACTAGTCTGCACTGGGCAGTGTACTCCTCACACTAGTCTGCACTGAGCAGTGTACTTCTCACACTAGTCTGCACTGAGCAGTGTACTCCTCACACTAGTCTGCACTGGGCAGTGTACTTCACACACTAGTCTGCACTGGGCAGTGTACTTCACACACTAGTCTGCACTGGGCAGTGTACTTCTCACACTAGTCTGCACTGGGCAGTGTACTCCTCACACTAGTCTGCACTGAGCAGTGTACTTCTGTGTGACAGGTTAGTGCAGGGTCATATCACACTCTAAACACATCTCCATTAGGAACCTGGAGGTATTGCTGTTATTTTAATGCACTTTTAGGAGTGCAATACTAACTTATTTATATATACCAAGTTGCGCTGGCCTTGAGATAGTTGTCTGACAGGATGAGTGGTTATATTTAAACTAGGGCTGTGATATTTAACGCGTTAATCTGATGCGTTAATTTCACATGTTTAACGCGTTAAAATAATTTAACGCACCACTTTATTAAGTTTCGGTTTCGGTTTGCAAAGCCGAATTCAAATACCATAGAAGCAGCTCGTCTTTAGTTTATCATATAAAAGCAAACACATGGTCATTATTTACGTTACTAGAGAGTATATAGGACAGAAACACCCGGTCATTATTGATGTTGCAATCCGCCAATCCGCGTTACTGCAGTACGGTGCGCCTAATCGGGCTTTTGACCAAACAAGTAACTGTTAACCGATGTTTTAGATAAATAGATAGAAACTGCCGCCCGATAAACACAGTAGAAGACGAGGGACTGAAATAAATCATTCCAATTGCATTGGGATCCCCATCATACAATCTACCCTCTAAAACAATTGTTTTGAGACATAACCTGCTGGAGAAAGCAGAGAACGTCACTCTCATGGAGACCCTAACCAACCCGACATCACCAAACTTAATTTAACTTAATTCTGTTTGTCATTCATATTACAAAGGCTGTTATAGACTTCTTTAAAATTAATCTGGCATCTTTACATATAGTGCAATTATTTTGGCCTATAGGCTTAAGTTCTAAAATAATCTATCTTTGACATTGATGGTTTCACCTTACACTTTGTCATTCTGTTTTTGAAAATGTTTTATTTCATTTGGACTATTGCCAAGATGATCCAGTATTTTTGATAACCTTCAGGGTTTAAATATATAACTTGCACTTCAACACTTTGTTTATAAAGTTGCTATATTTGATAAGAATGACTATTCTGTATTGTTCACAGGAGAGACTATCATAAAATAATGTATTTAAAATATACTTCATTGTGTTAATTGATTTATTTCATTGTTTCAAACAACTTGGGGAAAATGCGATTAATCGCGATTAATCACAGGATTGTGCGATTAATTAGTTAATTTTTTAAAATAAATTGACGGCCCTAATTTAAAGCAGGTATAAATCTCACGATGATGACAAAGCATCTGGTCAAACCATTTGTTATGAGTGTGTGCGATATATAAAAATATAAAAACATGTTCATGAAAAAGATTGCAGATCTCAAATGAAACCTTCAGTTTCAGTAACTCTGTTTCATTAACTCTGAATGAAACTGAAGGTTGACTAGCAAATGGAAGGAGAGAAAGCAGTGACTGCCAGCGTGTCTCCAGGATGCCTTTTTCTCTGACAGCCACTCCTGGTGTAGAAATGTCACGGCTCTGCCATTACAGAATGGGCTAATAATACCTCAGGACCTGACGCTTATGTTTCTTTATAGGCTAAGTCCTAAAATGGCAGCCTATTCCCCATTTAGTGCACTGCTTGGGACCAGAGCTCATGAGAGTACTGACATTTAGTGTATCATTTAGGACAAATGCTGTTATATTGGTGTCACTCTCCAGTACCTGACATAGTGTCAGAAACCTGACAGCTTTACAGCACAGAATGTGCCACTGAAAAAGACTGGAGACAATAACGCTCCTATAGGACACGAAGAGCAAAAAATATTTAGAATGTTACTTTTTTTTTTTACACGTTGAAATACGTAATAATTGTACTGAATAGCTTTAGGTCGTCACATTGCAGTGCTCTATGAACTGGAAACCATGTCTGAGTGCACTGGAACTCCTGAGGCAAGAGGTACATATTATAGACAATATTAAGAACCACACTATTTGACACAAATATGAAATGAAAATACGATCTGGCTCTCTGTTGTTGCTGGCTGGGATTCAATATGTTCAATGAAAGTTGCACCTACTAAAAAAATATCAAAACATCACCTATGATTTAGGCAAAGACCATAAATACTGGAACAATGTGCTCCAGACAAATGAGTGGAATTGTTCAGCCGCAATGCCAGACCAAACTTGCCATTGCCCGTAAAACATGGAGGTAACCGCATCGTGGTTTGGGACTGCTTTGCTACGTCAGGGCCAGTTACCATTGAGTCTATCATAAATTAAATATGATCCCAGAGACTTCTTTAGGAGAATGTGAGGCCACCAGTTAAAAAGCTGAACCAAATATGGTTCTTGCAATAGGTCAATCATACAAAAAAAAACAAAAAAATGGCTCAAATAGAAAAATCTGAGAGTTGTGGAAAATCAGAATATTGGGTATAGAGGGCTGTGTATGGAGGAAAGCTTGTGAACATGACAGATTAAGTACATTGTATTGAGTATAGAGGGCTGTGTATGGAGGAAAGCTTGTGAACATGACAGATTAAGTACAGTAACGTGGAAAACAAATCCTCCTAGTGGATAAAAAAGATATTGCAGGTTTGATTACGCATGTATTAGAAAAGAATAGACAGAAATGTGTGAGTATTATTCAAATATCAGTTTTAATGTAAACTTTAACCTGAGCAGTTCTTTAGTTTACAACTCATTGTACAAATGTTAATACAATTTATAGAAATACCTTTAATTATTTAGAACAGTCATTATTACAATTGTGTTTAAAAAGTCACACATACAATATTAATAGATTCATAATAAATTGACCCACCAAATAAATGAAAACTATCAAACCCCTCCCCCCCAATTAGCAGCAAGGCTAAACCGTAAACACAACTAGGGCTGGAATCCCATTGGATCCTGCTATTACAAACATGTAGTGGGCGGGAGCTACCTTTCACTATCCACTTGAATGATAGGTCAAGGATGCTGTCCGTCCACCGGGACCAGAGAGTTGCTCCTCCCACACTGCAATAACACTCCAGAAATGGAAAAGCCATCAGGAAAAACAGTCAAACATTTGGCCTGTAATTAATGGTACGCTTGTTGTCACATCAGATGCATGTGATACAGTTCTCCCTCCATTTAAGACACTGTATGTGTGTGTGTGTGTGTGTGTGTGTGTGTGAGACAGTGAATAGGGTCTACGGTTCCATTGTAAGCCCAGGGTGCTCGCTCAACAGTGTTGCGGTTCTCTGAGTACCATATGTCCAGGGAGATGATAGAACCCTCTGAACCTCATACATAATCTGTCAGGGTGGGGCTCCCCAATATGGGGCTGGGGGTCGAGGAGGGGGAGGAGTCCAGGAGACTAATGTCTGGGAGGGAGGTGGTGACTGACTGCACCTCCTGGTCCAAACACTCCTCATCTTGGTCTGGTTGGGATCTCCTCCTGAGGCCAATCACCACACTGGAAGAAAAGCAGAGAAACTAGATCAGTGGCTGTGTTCCATAAAACCTCAAACTGACAGGATGTGATGGATAAAGTGTCCGCGATGGATAAAGTGTCCGCGATGGATAATCTGTTTCTGATGAATAATCGGTCTGGGTTGTTGACATTTCTACTTAATATTTACATGGCCAGCCAACCAACAGCAACATTCAGCCAACCAACAGCAACATTCAGCCAACCAACAGCAACATTCAGCCAACCAACAGCAACATTCAGCCAACCAACAGCAACATTCAGCCAACCAACAGCAACATTCAGCCAACCAACAGCAACATTCAGCCAACCAACAGCAACATTCAGCCAACCAATAGCAACATTCAGCCAACCAATAGCATTCAGCCCAAACCTCCTGACCGTTCCAGGAACATGTGTCTGTGATTAGATCGATCTCTAACGTGTTTCTCCACTGACCTTGGTTTGTGTTGCTCCTGTCTGTTGATTGGCAGGTAGGTTGACTTGGACCACTAGATCAGATCACAGAGAAACAACATGTCATTTAGTCTGCTCACACAGTAATGTCCCTGGGGAATCTCTGGAGGAGAGACAGTGTAAATACTGTCCAGTAGGAACCAGTACTCAGCAACAGGAACCAGTACTCAGCAACCAGTACTGACCAACAGGAACCAGTACTCAGCAACCAGTACTGACCAACAGGAACCAGTACTCAGCAACCAGTACTGACCAACAGGAACCAGTACTCAGCAACCAGTACTGACCAACGGGAACCAGTACTGACCAACGGGAACCAGTACTGACCAACGGGAACCAGTACTGACCAACGGGAACCAGTACTGACCAACGGGAACCAGTACTGACCAACGGGAACCAGTACTCAGCAACGGAACCAGTACTCAGCAACGGGAACCAGTACTCAGCAACGGGAACCAGTACTCAGCAACGGGAACCAGTACTCAGCAACGGGAACCAGTACTCAGCAACGGGAACCAGTACTCAGCAACGGGAACCAGTACTCAGCAACGGGAACCAGCACTCAGCAACGGGAACCAGCACTCAGCAACGGGAACCAGCACTCAGCAACGGGAACCAGCACTCAGCAACGGGAACCAGCACTCAGCAACGGGAACCAGCACTCAGCAACGGGAACCAGCACTCAGCAACGGGAACCAGCACTCAGCAACGGGAACCAGCACTCAGCAACGGGAACCAGCACTCAGCAACGGGAACCAGTACTCAGCAACAGGAACCAGTACTCAGCAACAGGAACCAGTACTCAGCAACAGGAACCAGTACTCAGCAACCAGTACTCACCATGTGTGCAGGGTCATCGGTGCCTAAGTGAACTCCTCTCTGACACAGAATCTGCAGTAAATTGATCCCTAGAAACAAGGGCCAGTTCAGAGTTAGATGTTATGTCTAATTATGTCTAATGTCAGGGGCCAAATAACCAGTAATAATAGTGACAGACGGTCTTACATACCTCTGGTCCCGTCTATATTAACCAGGTGTAATAATAGTGACAGACGGTCCTACATACCTCTGGTCCCGTCTATATTAACCAGGTGTAATAATAGTGACAGACGGTCCTACATACCTCTGGTCCCGTCTATATTAACCAGGTGTAATAATAGTGACAGACGGTCCTATATACCTCTGGTCCCGTCTATATTAACCAGGTGTAATAATAGTGACAGACGGTCCTACATACCTCTGGTCCCGTCTATATTAACCAGGTGTAATAATAGTGACAGACAGTCCTACATACCTCTGGTCCCGTCTATATTAACCAGGTGTAATAATAGTGACAGACGGTCCTACATACCTCTGGTCCCGTCTATATTAACCAGGTGTAATAATAGTGACAGACGGTCCTACATACCTCTGGTCCCGTCTATATTAACCAGGTGTAATAATAGTGACAGACAGACAGTCCTACATACCTCTGGTTCCTGTCTATATTAACCAGGTGTAATAATAGTGACAGACGGTCCTACATACCTCTGGTCCTGTCTATATTAACCAGGTGTAATAATAGTGACAGACAGTCCAACATACCTCTGGTCCTGTCTATATTAACCAGGTGTAATAATAGTGACAGACAGACAGTCCTACATACCTCTGGTCCCGTCTATATTAACCAGGTGTAATAATAGTGACAGACAGACAGTCCTACATACCTCTGGTCCTGTCTATATTAACCAGGTGTAATAATAGTGACAGACAGTCCAACATACCTCTGGTCCTGTCTATATTAACCAGGTGTAATAATAGTGACAGACAGACAGTCCTACATACCTCTGGTCCCGTCTATATTAACCAGGTGTAATAATAGTGACAGACAGACAGTCCTACATACCTCTGGTCCCGTCTATATTAACCAGGTGTAATAGTGACAGACAGACAGTCCTACATACCTCTGGCCCGGTTCTGTCCAAACTTGGTCTCCCACTGGTTCAGGAGAATGTTGAGGTAGCGAGGATGCTCGAAGAACCGCAGGTAGCGTGACGAGCATTCAGATGGGAACACTCGTTCAAACTCCCCCCTACGGCTGAGCTCATCCTCTGAATCAGCCAGAACACGAACGTCCTCTGGCGTCAACACATCCAGAATGGATGAGAACAGCTCCTACATGGATGAGAACAGAATGGATGAGAACAGCTCCTACATGGATGAGAACAGCTCCTACATGGAGATACTGGTTATACATAAATACTAAAAACTGATAAGTTATAAACGATATACAACTGAACACTGACTTGGGTAATATGACAGTTTTGGTTCTATTATATCTCAGTGCTGCATTTGACACAGTAGATCATATAACACTTCAGGACAGGCTGGAGAATTGGATGGGACTCTCCGGGACAGTCCTTAATTGGTTCAGTCAAATTGAGATGGGTGGGACTCTCCAGGACAGTCCTTAATTGGTTCAGTCTAATTGAGATGGGTGGGACTCTCCAGGACAGTCCTTAATTGGTTCAGTCTAATTGAGATGGGTGGGACTCTCCAGGACAGTCCTTAATTGGTTCAGTCTAATTGAGATGGGTGGGACTCTCCAGGACAGTCATTAATTGGTTCAGTCTAATTTAGATGGGTGGGACTCTCCAGGACAGTCCCCAGTGGACCAGTGAGTTTGGGTAAAGAGATAACAGTAGCTCCACAACGTCTTGGCATTGTTACAGATTGTTGCTGTTTAAACGCTGATTGAGTCATTTTATAACCCCTACATTCCGTTAACAGAATACATTTCATACACTAATGCAAACATCACTGTGGTTCCTTATGGACTTATGAAACCAGCATGACTGTACCTGGTCTGCAAAGCGCTGGCTCAGGTAAAAGGCCCGTTTGACTTTCTCATCAGTAGAAACATCCTGTCTGGATCTCTCCCTGGTCCCCCCACACAAACTACACAAAATAATACAAACTGTTATTGAACACATACATGCATGCAGCTCTACGATACATACAGTTATTGAACACATACATACATACAGCTCTACGATACAAACTGTTATTGAACTCATACATACAGACAGCTCTACAATACAAACTGTTATTGAACTCATACATACAGCTCTACGATACATACAGTTATTGAACACATACATGCATGCAGCTCTACGATACATACAGTTATTGAACACATACATGCATGCAGCTCTACGAGACAGACAGAGACAGAGACACAGACAGACAGACAGCTCTACGATACAAACTGTTATTGAACTCATACATACATACAGCTCTACGATACAAACTGTTATTGAACTCATACATACATACAGCTCTACAATACAAACTGTTATTGAACTCATACATACATACATACATACATACATACATACAGCTCTACAATACAAACTGTTATTGAACTCATACATACATACATACATACATACAGCTCTACAATACAAACTGTTATTGAACTCATACATACATACAGCTCTACAATACAAACTGTTATTGAACTCATACATACAGCTCTACAATACAAACTGTTATTGAACTCATACATACATACAGCTCTACAATACAAACTGTTATTGAACTCATACATACATACAGCTCTACAATACAAACTGTTATTGAATGAATTCAACTACTGAATAGAGTGACATATTCATATTGTGACATTGTTGACTTCATGTAATAGCCTCTACTGACCTGCTGGTGGAGCTACTGGCAGAACTACTAAAGGAAATGACCTCTTCTTTCTGTGGCAGAACGAACCCAGCCAGGTTCAACACGTCTCGGATCATCTGACCCTTAATGGCCACATCCAGAGCAGTGTTGGAGTGGAGGCTGGAAGGAAACAGAAGATGGGAACGTCATTGATACCAACAGGGAACCACAGGACAGAACCACTGGACAGAACCCTACTCAGACATTCAGAACATATGGGTTGACCAGGGACCTTATCATTAGATATCAAATGGACTGGGATTCAATACTACGATTTCAACATATTTCCTAACATTTTGCTTACCAGATGTCGAATGCAGAAGGACAAAAGAAATCCATGATAAAACACGCTTGAATCAGTAACATGCATCTACCGGCGACATGCATCTACCGGCGACATGCATCTACCGGCGACATGCATCTACCGGCGACATGCATCTACCGGCGACATGCATCTACCGGCGACATGCATCTACCGGCGACATGCATCTACCGGCGACATGCATCTACCGGCGACATGCATCTACCGGCGACATGCATCTACCGGCGACATGCATCTACCGGCGACATGCATCTACCGGCGACATGCATCTACCGGCGACATGCATCTACCGGCGACATGCATCTACCGGCGACATGCATCTACCGGCGACATGCATCTACCGGCGACATGCATCTACCGGCGACATGCATCTACCGGCGGCTGCATCTACCGGCGGCTGCATCTACCGGCGGCTGCATCTACCGGCGGCTGCATCTACCGGCGGCTGCATCTACCGGCGGCTGCATCTACCGGCGACATGAATCTACCAGCGACACCAGGGCCCAGTATTCCCAAGCTCCGATTAGGATTCTTAGAATCAAGAAAAACCACTGGAGATAAACAGAGTCCTGTAAGCAGTTTCAAATGCTGATGCTGCTGTGTTACCTAGGTGATATGTTGACCTCCAGAACCCAGGGCTTAAGGTTCTCATCCAACATGATGTCAAAGCCAAACAGCTCGTGACAACTGTACGGAGATCGCAGGTGCATCTTTACCAATGTGTTGACATATGGGTCTGACCTGCACAAAGACACACGGTACAAACATTATTACTATTTAGGA
>CM055738.1:1464615-1474615 GCA_029465975.1 Dallia pectoralis | reverse complement strand
TCCGGATTATCTAAACAAAAACTGGTGTGCATCATGAAACCTAAACCAAACAAAAGATAACAGGTGGCCAACTAAAACAACACACTGAGTGTGGACCAGAAGTCCACAACCCTGTGACAGTTACTGACAGGAATATTTTGAATATAGGCCTAGTTTAGCACAATGTTAAATATAAAGGAGTTTCAGTAGACTGTGGCAGGGCACTACAACATACTACGTTTTTTTAAATGGAATAAATGTTTAGTGGTTTGCCTTTGGTTGTGGAAGTGCACAACGTGGATCTTATTTTTTGATCCAATATATTTGTATTATTAAAAAAAGTCTGTTAAATTATATTCAGGGAAATCTGTTAATTAGTAATTGTGTTTAATAATCGTGATTTCAATTATAACCAAAATAATCGCGCAGCCCCACCTGTCATCACTACAATTCTGTCTGAAACGGATCCAATCATGTAACCAGACCACTGCATAGTACGCTGTTTTTTTCCTTCATCATCTTTGAATTCTCTTGTCCTCATTCAAAAACATCCAGCTACTGAAGACAATTATTTTGGCAAAAAGTCAAAAAACAACTCACATGACAGTCATATAGGAGGTGTCTTTCTGCTCTGTTCTCCTGGATTAAAATTAGCCTGTGGACTCTCTAGAGAGTAAATTACATTGACTTTGAAGTACAGACCTACTTCACACAAGCTATGACAGTGAAAAAAACAAAAACGACCGAACAGAAATCAACCAATCAGCTGGGACGTCACGCTGTGACAATGGTCCCACCGGCAAAGCACTATTTCACCAGAGAGAATCACTTGTCCATTATGGAAAGATAGTTCTACTTGTATGAGTGATTGACAATTGGGAGACCTTTCCACCAGCCTCTAGGCATTCAACCTGTTAACAGCAGCAAAAGGATTATTGTCATTGTGGCATCAGGGAACAGAGGCCCTGCCTGGGAGAACTACAGACATTCTGAATGGTCATTCTCCACAGAACCCGACACAAAAGCATGAAACATTTCACTTCAGTCCTTACTGAGTAAAAATAGGTATTTTGGTAAAACTATAATTTTTCCCTCATAGAGGTTACTCTGCATCAAGATTACCAACAGGACTTTTAAACTTACTGACTGTTCTGAACTCAACGACACCCGGGTGACTAGCTGTAGATACCTCACACGTTCACACATTCTGAACTCAACGACACCCAGGTGACTAGCTGTAGATACCTCACACGTTCTAAACTCAACGACACCCAGGTGACTAGCTGTAGATACCTCAACACGTTCTGAACTCAACGACACCCAGGTGACTAGCTGTAGATACCTCACACGTTCTAAACACAACGACACCCAGGTGACTAGCTGTAGATACCTCACACGTTCTGAACACAACGACACCCAGGTGACTAGCTGTGGATACCTCACACGTTCTGAACTCAACGACACCCGGGTGACTAGCTGTAGATACCTCACATGTTCACACATTCTGAACTCAACGACACCCAGGTGACTAGCTGTAGATACTTCAACACGTTCTGAACTCAACGACACCCGGGTGACTAGCTGTAGATACCTCACACGTTCTGAACTCAACGACACCCAGGTGACTAGCTGTAGATACCTCACATGTTCACACATTCTGAACTCAACGACACCCAGGTGACTAGCTGTAGATACCTCACACGTTCTAAACACAACGACACCCAGGTGACTAGCTGTGGATACCTCACACGTTCTGAACTCAACGACACCCGGGTGACTAGCTGTAGATACCTCACATGTTCACACATTCTGAACTCAACGACACCCAGGTGACTAGCTGTAGATACCTCGCACGTTCTAAACACAACGACACCCAGGTGACTAGCTGTGGATACCTCACACGTTCTGAACTCAACAACACCCGGGTGACTAGCTGCAGATACCTCACACGTTCACACATTCTGAACTCAACGACACCCAGGTAACTAGCTGTAGATACCTCACACATTCTAAACACAACGACACCCAGATGACAAGCTGTAGATACCTCACACGTTCTAAACACAACGACACCCAGGTGACAAGCTGTAGATACCTCACACGTTCTAAACACAACGACACCCAGGTGACTAGCTGTAGATACCTCACACGTTCTAAACTCAACGACACCCAGGTGACAAGCTGTAGATACCTCACACGTTCTAAACACAACGACACCCAGGTGACAAGCTGTAGATACCTCACACGTTCTAAACACAACGACACCCAGGTGACTAGCTGTAGATACTTCACACGTTCTAAACTCAACGACACCCAGGTGACAAGCTGTAGATACCTCACACGTTCTAAACACAACGACACCCAGGTGACTAGCTGTAGACACCTCACACGTTCTAAACACAACGACACCCAGGTGACTAGCGGTCAACAGAGCCAGAGTAGACAGGGCATACAGGCTATTCCCTGGACCGAGTCATTACTCTGAGCAAGGCCAGATCACCAATGTCTCTTTTAAATGAACCCCAACGCCTCTATTAACCAAATACACAAAATGTTCCAGCCATTTAAATAATATTTTACCACAACACAAAAGACAGAGTGATGAGACATACTTTGACAGGGTTGCCATGGAAGCTGTGGACAAGGCATCATATACAGAGGAGCAGTCAGAGCTGGTAGACTCATCTGAAAAGACAAACAGTTTAATTAATTCTGTTATCCTGGCCAATTAGGTGGGGTCATTTACACTTCTTTAGTTGATCTGTGTGTTGAATAAATAAAGGAACCTTCCTCACCACTTCCATCATCCTCACCCTCCTCATCAATGTCATCATCAAGGATGACCTCTCTGTCTCCATCCGCTGGATTAGCCACACCCTCTGGATTAGCCACACCCCGTGGATTAGCCACACCCTCTGGCCTACGGACACAAGGGAAACAACACGAAAGATAACCAATACATTAACAGGGAGGTTGGTCTATGGTAATACCTTAAACTCAATATCGTATTTTACAAATCAAGAAGCGTAGCCTAATTTTAGTTCACACAGGTCATATGCACCATGGCAAAATGTGGAGTGAACTTCAAGAAAACAGTTTGAAAACTGCAAGAAACAAATGCAAAAAGCTGGGCCTTTAAAATACTTATGAAGCAACAGAGAAACTCATTAGCTCAAGGTTATCTCTATGTTTAGAATAGATCCATAAAGAATTTACCTGAGAAATCTGCTTTACACATCATTAAAGTATTGATCTACTTAATAAAACAAGTATGGGTTGATGTCATTGACTTGCTACCATGAGGAACCAGCTGTTTGTGGGATCACAGAACTTACCTGGGAAGTTCAGTTGACTCAACAAGTCGGTCTGCTTCCTCCTTCAGACCGTGGACCACCCTCTCCTGGGTCAGGTCTATGGCAGATATCTGGGTGGTCACCATGGTGACAGAGGGCCTAGGACTCTGAGACTCCGGGGCAGATTCAGAACACACCTGAGTATTTTCTGGGATGGCATTGGCTGCAGAACTTTGAGTGGCATTAACGTCATCAGGGGAACAGGTTGGAATTCCAGTGAAAGCTAGTGTGCCAGTCTTTGTCACGTCACCTCCGATGCCGGAGGAATATGTGGTCTCCATGGCTACCACGTCAGCCTCGAATTTGGTCTCCATCCCGATAAGGCAGAGCGGTGCAAAGGTCTGTGGTGGAGAGGGGCTGTAACGGGCTGGGCTGTAACAGACTGGGTTTGAGCTGGTGGTCAGGGCTCTGCCCAACCTAACCAGGTCCAACCTGGACGCGGCTGTTCTAGTCATAGGTCTGTTGATCGTGCCGATCCTGGCCTGAGGGGAGACTGCACGGACTGCTCCCCGAGACTGGGTCAGCTTCCTAACAGCCGGGGTGAACCCCACCTGAGAGCGTGTGGGATCTGTGTTACAGGACTCTATGTTGCTAGCAGCACAGCCCCCCACCTTTAGGGGCTGATGAACCCCCAACGAGTCAGCTACCACCAGGCTCTCCAAATGACGCTGTTCCTTGAGCTTCCAGATCTGATCGAAGGTCACGTCACGGTAACCGAATGAGCCGTCCCCCCGTAAAGGCACAGTGGAAGTGAGGTGTGGGCTGTCTGTGACCCCCCCCTGGGGTTCTCCATCCACATTGTCCCCCACAAAGCAATAAGAGGCTGTCTGGATCAGGGGGTACAAAGGTTCTGCTGAGCCTCTCGTCTGAGCAGACTCCTGGCTGGACTGTGAAGGCACTTCTCCCGAGTCTGGCCTCATGACACCCTTCCGGTTGTCTCTCATGTTGCCGGGGGTCCAGGGGACTGACTGGTTGGTGGGCATGTTGGCTTCAGTAGGCCGTGCTGGAACGCTGCCCGGTCGTGACACAGAAACGGCCTTTGGCGAGGAGGGACAGAGGGCAGGGATCTGTGAGGGGAACTTCAGCGAGTCACAGTTCCAGCCGGGTTGAGAGCTGTGTAAAATTGGCTTTAACGCACCGGGTTTATGCCGGAACTCGATAATGTCAGACAGTTGCACGGTCTTATTCTTGTTGGCTTGAGTGCTTGGTTTACAGCGAACATTACCATGTCGGTTAGCAGTTGGTTTACAGCGAACATTACCATGTCGGTTAGCAGCAGAGTTAGCACCTGCGATGCTAGGCCGCTGTGGCTTGTTAGCTATGACAATGGCTGTGGGCAAAAAAACATAGGCACTTGATAGGGGGGTCCCTGAGACACTGAGGAACTGGTTCTTCGAAGTATGACCCTGTCTCACATTTAGTCTACTCAAAGAGTCACTGGAGATCAGGGGGACACTAGCCGCCAACCGAAGGGGGGACTTTTTTCTGTGGCAACTGAGGTCGGTAACATTTAGACTGTTTATCGTGTGACACACTGCAGATCTGGCTCGAACGGTGTCGGTTGATGACAGATAACTTTTCCAATTTTCTTCAGCTCTGTTGAAGGCCATCAAGTCCCATCTCACACCCTGCTGGCATGGACTGCGGCCGACACCAGAAAACTGAGCGAGTTACCATGCCTCTGAAACAAATCCCAAAATAAATCAAATAAAACAGCAGATGCACGAGTTGGCAAGTGCTCACTTATCATGAAACTATACTTTCAGTCGTAGTGTGCCATTACAGATAAATGAGATTCTAGCAATTTTATTTCAGAGTTAGTTTAGAAAGTTGGCAAAACACTAGCACTGAAGCTACTACAGTAGCTAGCAAAAGCAACTACAGTAGCTAGCATATGCAACTACAGTAGCTAGCATATGCAACTACAGTAGCTAGCATATGCAACTACAGTAGCTAGCATATGCAACTACAGTAGCTAGCATATGCAACTACAGTAGCTAGCATAAGCAACTACAGTAGCTAGCATAAGCAACTACAGTAGCTAGCATAAGCAACTACAGTAGCTAGCATAAGCAACTACAGTAGCTAGCATAAGCAACTACAGTAGCTAGCATAAGTAACTACAGTAGCTAGCATAAGTAACTACAGTAGCTAGCAAAAGTTCTTAGTCGGTTACTAGACAGAAGTTGGCTATCACCGGCACAGTTAGCTTAGCATCATGCTAGGCTACGGGTGGGATTGTGGAAAAGTGAGTTAACATTTCCTTAGAGTTCGTTTTTGAACTCTATTGATCGGATTTGTCATCACTTTAACTATATGCCCAGGGTCTAGTTGCCGAATAGTTAATTTGCTGGGAGTTAGGCAGCCATGTGGTTTCTACATAAGTTAGCTAATAGCTTTCTGGCTACTGTCAGGTGTCACATTCTCATTTACAGGCTAGCGTTAGATACTGGAAACAACCGGGTGATTATTTCCAACACTCAAGAATGAGTTAACATTTCCTTAGAGTTCGTTTTTAGAACTCTATTGATCATGATTTGTCATCACTTTAACTACCAGGGCTAGTAGCTATGCCCAGGGTGATGGTAACCTGGGCTAGTGGCTAGCTAGTGCATGGTGGTAACCCAGGGCTAGTGGCATAGCTAGGGCATGGTAACCAGGGCTAGTAGCTAGCTAGGGCATGGTAACCAGGGCTAGTGGCTAGCTAGGGCATGGTAACCTGGGCTAGTGGCTAGCTAGGGCATGGTAACTAGGGCTAGTAGCTAGCTAGGGCATGGTAACCAGGGCTAGTAGCTAGCTAGGGCATGGTGACCAGGGCTAGTAGCTAGCTAGGGCATGGTAACCAGGGCTAGTAGCTAGCTAGGGCATGGTGACCAGGGCTAGTAGCTAGCTAGGGCATGGTAACCAGGGCTAGTGGCTAGCTAGGGCATGGTAACCAGGGCTAGTGGCTAGCTAGGGCATGGTAACCAGGGCTAGTAGCTAGCTAGGGCATGGTAACCAGGGCTAGTGGCTAGCTAGGGCATGGTAACCTGGGCTAGTGGCTAGCTAGGGCATGGTAACTAGGGCTAGTAGCTAGCTAGGGCATGGTAACCAGGGCTAGTAGCTAGCTAGGGCATGGTAACCAGGGCTAGTGGCTAGCTAGGGCATGGTAACCTGGGCTAGTGGCTAGCTAGGGCATGGTGACCTGGGCTAGTGGCTAGCTAGGGCATGGTAACTAGGGCTAGTAGCTAACTACAGTAGCTAACTGTCACATTCACACAACATTCTCAGTCTGAGATAACAACCTCAGTCTGAGAAATACCAACCTCAGAGAAAGCGTTCCACTTATTTTATAGTTACCTAATGCTGGACTTGGTAGGTATAATGTATTAAATATGTATATTTACCAGGTCCAGGGCCCGACGCGTGGCAAGTGACAGCAGCGACACCAGCGCAGCTTTTCACGAAAATTATCTCGCGGCGGAACAGTCCCGCACGAGAATCCCACCCGTAGCCTAGCAACCACAAATCCCACCCGTAGCCTAGCAACCACAAATCCCACCCGTAGCCTAGCAACCACAAACTGATGTGGTTGTTACCTGCACGATACACATTCTGCATTTACATATTTCCGGAACGTCATTGCATGTAGATTTCCCAAAAAACATTTTTGGATTAAAAGCACACATATAAACGACCAATAGAGAGTGGAGTATAACTCAATAGCAGACATATAAACGACCAATAGAGAGTGGAGTATAACTCAATAGCAGACATATAAACGACCAATAGAGAGTGGAGTATAACTCAATAGCAGACATATAAACGACCAATAGAGAGTGGGGTATAACTCAATAGCAGACATATAAACGATCAATAGAGAGTGGAGTATAACTCAATAGCAGACATATAAACGACCAATAGGGAGTGGGGTATTAACTCAATAGCAGACATATAAACGAAATAGCATAACTCAATAGCAGACATATAAACAATAGAGAGTGGAGTATAACCAATAGCAGACATATAATAGCGACCAATGGGAGTATAACTCAATAGCAGACATATAAACGACCAATAGAGAGTGGGGTATAACTCAATAGCAGACATATAAACGACCAATAGAGAGTGGGGTATAACTCAATAGCAGACATATAAACGACCAATAGAGAGTGGAGTATAACTCAATAGCAGACATATAAACGACCAATAGAGTTAAACTCAATAGCAGACATATAAGCGACCAATAGAGAGGGTATAACTCAATAGCAGACATATAAACGACCAATAGAGAGTGGAGTATAACTCAATAGCAGACATATAAAACGACCAAATAGAGAGTGGAGTATAACTCAATAGCAGACATATAAACGACCAATAGAGAGTGGGGTATAACTCAATAGCAGACATATAAACGACCAATAGAGAGTGGGGTATAACTCAATAGCAGACATATAAACGACCAATAGAGTATAACTCAATAGCAGACATATAAACGACCAATAGAGAGTGGAGTATAACTCAATAGCAGACATATAAACGACCAATAGAGAGTGGAGTATAAACTCAATAGCAGACATATAAACGACCAATAGAGAGTGGGGTATAACTCAATAGCAGACATATAAACGACCAATAGAGAGTGGGGTATAACTCAATAGCAGACATATAAACGACCAATAGAGAGTGGAGTATAACTCAATAGCAGACATATAAACGACCAATAGAGAGTGGGGTATAACTCAATAGCAGACATATAAATAGACCAATAGAGACATATAAACGACCAATAGAGAGTGGGGTATAACTCAATAGCAGACATATAAACGACCAATAGAGAGTGGGGTATAACTCAATAGCAGACATATAAACGACCAATAGAGAGTGGGGTATAACTCAATAGCAGACATATAAACGACCAATAGAGAGTGGGGTATAACTCAATAGCAGACATATAAACGACCAATAGAGAGTGGAGTATAACTCAATAGCAGACATATAAACGACCAATAGAGAGTGGGGTATAACTCAATAGCAGACATATAAACGACCAATAGAGAGTGGGGTATAACTCAATAGCAGACATATAAACGACCAATAGAGAGTGGGGTATAACTCAATAGCAGACATATAAACGACCAATAGAGAGTGGGGTATAACTCAATAGCAGACATATAAACCAATAGACCAATAGAGACATATAAACGACCAATAGGGGTATAACTCAATAGCAGACATATAAACGACCAATAGAGAGTGGGTATAACTCAATAGCAGACATATAAACGACCAATAGAGAGTATAACTCAATAGCAGACATATAAAACGACCAATAGAGAGTGGGGTATAACTCAATAGCAGAGAGTGGGGTATAACTCAATAGCAGACATATAAACGACCAATAGAGAGTGGGGTATTAACTCAATAGCAGACATATAAACGACCAATAGAGAGTGGGTATAACTCAATAGCAGACATATAAACGACCAATAGAGAGTGGGGTATAACTCAATAGCAGACATATAAGCGACCAATAGAGACATATAACTCAATAGCAGACATATAAGCGACCAATAGAGAGTGGGGTATAACTCAATAGCAGACATATAAACGACCAATAGAGAGTGGGGTATAACTCAATAGCAGACATATAAACGACCAATAGCAGACATATAAGTGAGGGTATAACTCAATAGCAGACATATAAACGACCAATAGAGAGTGGGGTATAACTCAATAGCAGACATATAAACGACCAATAGAGAGTGGGGTATAACTCAATAGCAGACATATAAACGACCAATAGAGAGTGGGTATAACTCAATAGCAGACATATAAACGACCAATAGAGAGTGGGGTATTAACTCAATAGCAGACATATAAACGACCAATACTCAATAGCAGACATATAAGCGACCAATAGAGAGTGGGGTATAACTCAATAGCAGACATATAAACGATCCAATAGAGACATATAACGACCAATGGAGGTATTAACTCAATAGCAGACATATAAACGACCAATAGAGAGTGGGGTATTAACTCAATAGCAGACATATAAACGACCAATAGAGAGTGGGGTATAACTCAATAGCAGACATATAAACGACCAATAGAGAGTGGGGTATAACTCAATAGCAGACATATAAACGACCAATAGAGAGTGGGGTATAACTCAATAGCAGACATATAAACGACCAATAGAGAGTGGGGTATAACTCAATAGCAGACATATAAACGACCAATAGAGAGTGGGGTATAACTCAATAGCAGACAATAGAGAGTATAACTCAATAGCAGACATATAAAACGACCAATAGAGAGTGGGTATAACTCAATAGCAGACATATAAACGACCAATAGAGAGTGGAGTATAACAATATAAACGACCAATAGAGAGTGGGGTATAACTCAATAGCAGACATATAAACGACCAATAGAGAGTGGGGTATAACTCAATAGCAGACATATAAACGACCAATAGAGAGTGGAGTATAACTCAATAGCAGACATATAAACGACCAATAGAGAGTGGGGTATAACTCAATAGCAGACATATAAACGACCAATAGAGAGTGGGGTATAACTCAATAGCAGACATATAAACGACCAATAGAGAGTGGGGTATAACTCAATAGCAGACATATAAACGACCAATAGAGAGTGGGTATAACTCAATAGCAGACATA
>CM055738.1:1458460-1464115 GCA_029465975.1 Dallia pectoralis | reverse complement strand
AACCCATATTGTGGCATTTAGAGAAACACCAAACCCATATTGTGGCATTTAGAGTGGATACAGATAAACACCAAACCCATATTGTGGATATAGATAAACACCAAACCCATATTGTGGATATAGATAAACACCAAACCCATATTGTGGCATTAGAGTGATATAGATAAACACCAAACCCATATTGTGGCATTTAGAGAAACACCAAACCCATATTGTGGCATTTAGAGTGGATACAGATAAACACATATGGGTCATATGGGTGACAGTGAAGGTGGGGGTCTCGACGGATCAGACCCGGGCGGCAGAAGCTTGCTTTGGGGACGTGGAACGTCACCTCACTGGGGGGAAGGAGCCAGAACTTGTGCGTGAGGTGGAGCGATACCAGTTGGATCTGGTGGGACTTACCTCTACGCACAACCGTGGCTCTGGAACCTTACCCCTGGATAGGGGTTGGACTCTGTTCTTCTCTGGAGTTGCCCAGGGTGAGAGGCGGCGGGCTGGTGTGGGGATACTCACGAGCCCACGTCTGAGCACGGCGGTGTTGGAGTTTACCCCGGTGGATGAGAGGTTTGCCTCCCTACGCCTAAGGGTGGTGGGGGGAAAACTCTGACTGTTGTTTGTGCTTATGCACCAAACAGCAGTTCGGAGTATTCAGCCTTCTTGGAGACCCTGAAGGGAGTCCTATATAGGGCTCCAGTAGGGGACTCCATCATTCTGCTGGGAGACTTCAACGCACATGTGGGCAACGATGGAGACACCTGGAGAGGCGTGATTGGGAGGAACGGCCTCCTGATCTAAACCCGAGCGGTCGTTTGTTATTGGACTTCTGTGCTAGTCATGGATTGTCTATAACAAACACCATGTTCGAACATAAGGAGGCGCATAAGTGTACATGGTACCAGAGCACCCTAGGCCGAAGGTCAATGATCGATTTTGTGATCGTATCGGCTGATCTAAGGCCGCATGTTTTGGACACTCGGGTGAAGAGAGGGGCAGAGCTGTCAACTGATCACCATCTGGTAGTGAGTTGGATCAGAGGGTGGGGAAAGACTTTGGACAGACCAGGTAAGCCCAAACGGGTGGTGCGGGTGAACTGGGAACGTCTGGAGGAGGCCCCTGTCCGAAAGATCTTCAACTCACACCTCCGGCGGAGCTTTTCAGGCATCCCTGTGGAGGTTGGGGGCATTGAACCTGAGTGGGCAATGTTCAAAGCTTCTATTGCTGAAGCTGCGGCGGTGAGCTGTGGTCTCAAGGTCCTAGGTGCCTCAAGGGGTGGTAACCCTAGAACACCGTGGTGGACCACGGTGGTCAGGGAAGCTGTCCGACTGAAGAAGGAGGCCTTCAGGGATATGCTAGCCCTGGGGACTCCGGAGGCAGTTGCAGGGTACCGACAGGCCCGAAGGGCTGCAGCCGCTGCCGTGTCAGAGGCAAAGCAGCGGGTGTGGGAGAAGTTTGGAGAAGCTATGGAGAAGGACTTTCGGTCGGCACCAAAATGCTTCTGGAAAACCGTTCGGCACCTCAGAAGGGGAAAACGGGAACCATCCAAGCTGTGTACAGTAAGGATGGGACACTGTTGACCTCAACTGATGATGTGATCGGGCGCTGGAAAGAGCATTTTGAGGAGCTCCTGAATCCGACCTACACGCCCTCTAGTACAGAGGCAGAGCTGGAGGCTGATGGAGGGTCATCGTCAGTTTCCCTGGGGAAGTCGCTGAGGTAGTCAAACAACTCCACAGTGGCAAAGCCCCAGGGACTGATGAGATCGTCCAGAAATGCTAAAAGCTTTGGGTGGGGAAGGGCTGTCTTGGTTGACACGCCTCTTCAACATTGCATGGAAGTCTGGGACAGTGCCAGAGGAGTGGCAGACCGGGGTGGTGGTTCCCTTCTTTAAAAGGGGGACCAGAGAGTGTGTGCCAATTACAGAGGTATCACACTCCTCAGCCTCCCTGGTAAAGTGTACTCCAAAGTGCTGGAAAGGAGGGTTCGGCCAATAGTCGAACCTCAGATTGAAGAGGAACAATGCGGTTTTCGTCCTGGCCGGGAACCACGGACCAGCTCTTTACTCTCGCAAGGATCCTGGAGGGGGCCTGGGAGTATGCCCATCCAGTCTACATGTGTTTTGTGGATCTGGAGAAGGCGTATGACCGGGTACCCGGGATCTTTTGTGGGAGGTGCTGCGGGAGTATGGGGTGAGGGGTCTCTTCTCAGGGCCATCCAATCTCTGTACGCTCAAAGCATGAGCTGTGTCCGTGTCCTCGGCAGTAAGTCGGATTCGTTCCCGGTGGGGGTTGGCCTCCGCCAGGGCTGCGCTTTGTCACCAATCCTGTTTGTAATATTCATGGACAGGATATCAAGGCGTAGTCATGGGGGGAGGGGTTCCCGTTCGGTGGGCTGATGGTCACATCACTGCTTTTTGCGGATGATGTGGTCCTGATGGCCTCATCGGTCGGTGACCTTCAGCACTCACTGGATCGGCTCCGCAGCCGAGTGTGAAGCGGCTGGGATGAGGGTTAGCACCTCTAAATCTGAGGCCATGACTCTCAGCAGGAAACCGGTGGAGTGCCTACTCCGGGTAGGGAATGAGTCCTTACTCCAAGTGAAGGAGTTCAAGTACCTCGGGGTCCTGTTCGCGAGTGAGGGAACAATGGAGCGGGAGTTTGGTCGGAGGATCGGAGCAGCGGGGGCGGTGTTGCATTCGCTTCACCGCACCGTTGTGACGAAAAGAGAGCTGAGCCGAAAGGCAAAGCTCTCGATCTACCGGTCAATCTTTGTTCCTACCCTCACCTATGGTCATGAAAGCTGGGTCATGACCGAAAGAACGAGATCGCGGGTACAAGCGGCCGAAATGGGTTTTCTCAGAAAGGTGGCTGGCCTCTCCCTTAGGGATAGGGTGAGAAGCTCAGTCATCCGAGAGGAACTCGGAGTAGAGCCGCTGCTCCTTTGCATAGAAAGGAGCCAGTTAGGTGGTTCGGGCATCTTGTAAGAATGCCACCTGGGCGCCTCCCTAGAGAGGTGTTCCAGGCACGTCCAGCTGGGAGGAGACCTCGGGGAAGACCCAGAACTAGGTGGAGAGATTATATCTCCACACTGGCCTGGGAACGCCTCGGGATTCCCCAGTCAGAGCTGGCTAATGTTGCCCGGGAAAGGGAAGTTTGGGGTCCCCTGCTAGAGCTGCTACCCCCGCGACCCGACCCCGGATAAGCGGTTGAAGATGAAGATGAAGATGAAGATGAAGAAGATAAACACCAAACCCATATTGTGGCATTTAGAGTGGATACAGATAAACACCAAACCCATATTGTGGCATTTAGAGAAACACCAAACCCATATTGTGGCATTTAGATAAACACCAAACCCATATTGTGGCATTTAGAGTGGATATAGATAAACACCAAACCCATATTGTGGCATTAGAGTGGATATAGATAAACACCAAACCCATATTGTGGCATTTAGAGTGGATATAGATAAACACCAAACCCATATTGTGGCATTTAGAGTGGATATAGATAAACACCAAACCCATATTGTGGCATTTAGAGTGGATATAGATAAACACCAAACCCATATTGTGGCATTTAGAGTGGATATAGATAAACACCAAACCCATATTGTGGCATTTAGAGTGGATACAGATAAACACCAAACCCATATTGTGGCATTTAGAGAAACACCAAACCCATATTGTGGCATTTAGAGTGGATATAGATAAACACCAAACCCATATTGTGGCATTTAGAGTGGATACAGATAAACACCAAACCCATATTGTGGATATAGATAAACACCAAACCCATATTGTGGCATTTAGAGTGGATACAGATAAACACCAAACCCATATTGTGGATATAGATAAACACCAAACCCATATTGTGGCATTTAGAGAAACACCCAACCCATATTGTGGCATTTAGAGAAACACCAAACCCATATTGTGGCATTTAGAGAAACACCCAACCCATATTGTGGCATTTAGAGAAACACCAAACCCATATTGTGGCATTTAGAGAAACACCAAACCCATATTGTGGCATTTAGAGAAACACCAAACCCATATTGTGGCATTTAGAGAAACACCAAACCCATATTGTGGCATTTAGAGTGGATATAGATAAACACCAAACCCATATTGTGGCATTTAGAGAAACACCAAACCCATATTGTGGCATTTAGAGAAACACCAAACCCATATTGTGGCATTTAGAGTGGATATAGATAAATAAACACCAAACCCATATTGTGGCATTTAGAGTGGATATAGATAAACACCAAACCCATATTGTGGCATTTAGAGAAACACCAAACCCATATTGTGGCATTAGAGTGGATATAGATAAACACCAAACCCATATTGTGGATATAGATAAACACCAAACCCATATTGTGGCATTTAGAGAAACACCCAACCCATATTGTGGCATTTAGAGAAACACCAAACCCATATTGTGGCATTTAGAGAAACACCAAACCCATATTGTGGCATTTAGAGTGGATACAGATAAACACCAAACCCATATTGTGGATATAGATAAACACCAAACCCATATTGTGGCATTTAGAGATAAAAACACCAAACCCATATTGTGGCATTTAGATAAACACCAAACCCATATTGTGGCATTTAGAGAAACACCAAACCCATATTGTGGCATTTATTTATAGATAAACACCAAACCCATATTGAAACACCAAACCCATATTGTGGCATTTAGAGAAACACCAAACCCATATTGTGGCATTTAGAGAAACACCAAACCCATATTGTGGCATTTAGAGAAACACCAAACCCATATTGTGGCATTTAGAGTGGATACAGATAAACACCAAACCCATATTGTGGCATTTAGATAAACACCAAACCCATATTGTGGCATTTAGAGTGGATACAGATAAACACCAAACCCATATTGTGGATATAGATAAACACCAAACCCATATTGTGGCATTTAGAGAAAATACAGATAAACACCAAACCCATATTGTGGCATTTAGAGAAACACCAAACCCATATTGTGGCATTTAGAGAAACACCAAACCCATATTGTGGCATTTAGAGTGGATATAGATAAACACCAAACCCATATTGTGGCATTTAGAGAAACACCAAACCCATATTGTGGCATTTAGAGAAACACCAAACCCATATTGTGGCATTTAGAGAAACACCAAACCCATATTGTGGCATTTAGATAAACACCAAACCCATATTGTGGCATTTAGAGTGGATACAGATAAACACCAAACCCAGCTCCACGAGACTTTGGCGTTTGTCGTCGCCATCTTTCTAGCCATCTCTGTTTATGTGTTAATCACTTCCCTTTGAATCTGAGAAGTTAACACAATAAAGAACGATAAACAGGACAGTATTCGTTAGTGGCGTAAACTGTCATGTGCTTTATTACAACGACTTTTTAGACTGTACATTGTAAAATGTGTGTTTTATTTGTCAGTTACTAGCTACAGTATTTATTTGTATTAAACATTACAATGCAACACAACAATACATGTTTGATTTTTCCGTTGTTTATTAAACTGAAGATCCAATTTGCCAAAGAGTTGAACAAGTTATACAATCATGAATAAATAAAAGAACATAATAAACAAAAAGTAAAAACAAAGGTACTACCTTATTTACAAAAGTTAATTTATTTTGAG
>CM055738.1:1445960-1453460 GCA_029465975.1 Dallia pectoralis | reverse complement strand
GTGAGTGATGGTGCAGCTGGTCACCTGTCTGTGAGTGATGGTGCAGCTGGTCACCTGTCTGTGAGTGATGGTGCAGCTGGTCACCTGTCTGTGAGTGATGGTGCAGCTGGTCACCTGTCTGTGAGTGATGGTGCAGCTGGTCACCTGTCTGTGAGTGATGGTGCAGCTGGTCACCTGTCTGTGAGTGATGGTGCAGCTGGTCACCTGTCTGTGAGTGATGGTGCAGCCAGCTGTAACTCACCTGAGAGTAACACTGCATGGTCACATGTCTGGTAGAGCCTGCAGGAGAGGTGTGTGGCTAGAGGTTGTTGGTGGCATCGCCGGGTGTTTTTGTTCAGCTCACAGCTGGAGACGGGCATGTGTGAAATGGTGAGGGCTAGAGGCTCGGGACAACGAGCAAAATCTGGGTGATCTGTGGGGGCACAGGACTTCTGGTTACACAGCTGACAGGAAGTATAGCTGTAGTCAAAAGTTTACATACACTTGTTAAGGTTGGGTTAAGTTGAGGTTGAGGTTAAGGTTGGGTTTAGGTTAAGGTTGGGGTTAGGTTGAGGTTAAGGTTGGGTTTAGGGTGAGGTTAAGTTTGGGTTTAGATTGTGTTTAGGTTGAGGTAAAGGTTGGGTTTAGGTTGAGGTTAAGGTTAGGACTCACCTATGCAGCGAAGCCTTTGAGTGCGGTTGCTATCCCGGACTCCGACCACCAGGGGGAGGAAGTGTACCTCACAGAACCCACCGCTGCGCTCCATCCGTCCCAGGCCGGTCCAAGACCTTGCCACAGTTGCCCGCTGGGCGTGCCCGTTCACCAGCAATCGCTCGCTGGCACTCTGGCGACGCTTCAGCTGGTTCTGACAGCGACTCTTCAGGGCCAGAGTCAGACACTCCTCTCCTAGAACACAGGGATTTACTGTAGAATTAAGTCTGTGTTTACAGTAATGGGTAGGGAGGTGTCTGACTGTGTCAACAGTAAGGTGTGTGGGTGTGTGTGTATGTGTGTGTGTGTGTGTGTGTGTGTGTGTGTGTGTGTGTGTGTGTGTGTGTGTGTGTGTGTGTGTGTGTGTGTGTGTGTGTGTGTGTGTGTGTGTGTGTGTGTGTGTGTGTGTGTGTGTGTGTGTGTGTGTGTGTGTGTGTGTCTGTGTGGGCAGGTGTCTGTCCAGATGGGTCTGTTTCATGATTTTTACAATGTGTCACATTTCTTCAATCTCTTTAAGACGGAGCATGAAAACAGCTGCTGGGAATTAGTTCTGCAGAGTTACTATGACAAAACTGTCTCTCTGAAGTCTGTGTGAGTCTGTGTTGCCTGTCTCTTCCTGACTGCATCTCTGTACCAATGTTTCACTCGCTGTCTTTCTGTTCCCTCTGTATTTATTCAATTAAAGTAAATGTCCTGAGTATTTGCTAAATTACTTATGTTTAATATTCATATTACATCCAAGATCTTCATGTCCGATAATGGGTGTACTCAGAGCGTAATACATTATATCCACATGTGGACAGGATGTGCAAAACTCGCAATCGCAATTAAAGTGCCTGACAACTACAGTTTTTTTTGTGACAGCTGAAGCTTTCTTTGTTTTTCAAACCACTCTGACATCTGGCAAACCTGGCACACACTGGCAAACCTGGCACACACTGGCAGACCTGGCACACACTGGCAGACCTGGCACACACTGGCAGACCTGGCACACACTGGCAGACCTGGCACACACCTGGCACACACTGGCAGACCTGGCACACACTGGCAGACCTGGCACACACTGGCAGACCTGGCACACACCGGCAAACCTGGCACACACTGGCAGACCTGGCACACACTGGCAAACCTGGCACACACTGGCAAACCTGGCACACACTGGCAGACCTGGCACACACTGGCAGACCTGGCACACACTGGCAGACCTGGCACACACTGGCAGACCTGGCACACACTGGCAAACCTGGCACACACTGGCAGACCTGGTGCACACTGGCAGACCTGGCACACACTGGCAGACCTGGCACACACTGGCAGACCTGGTGCACACTGGCAGACCTGGTGCACACTGGCAGACCTGGCACACACTGGCAGACCTGGCACACACTGGCAGACCTGGCACACACTGGCAGACCTGGTGCACACTGGCAGACCTGGCACACACTGGCAGACCTGGTGCACACTGGCAAACCTGGCACACACTGGCAGACCTGGTGCACACTGGCAGACCTGGTGCACACTGGCAGACCTGGCACACACTGGCAGACCTGGCACACACTGGCAGACCTGGCACACACTGGCAGACCTGGTGCACACTGGCAGACCTGGTGCACACTGGTCATGAAAAAGTATTTGACTTCCGATTTTACGACATGCTATTGATCTGGTATTACCAAAATCTTTGCATTTAAATTATAGGGAAAGTTGAACAAAATATTACAAGAAATACATTTAGAAGAATGTTTTGGTGTAAGTCTTTTGGTACTGAATTATTTTAATTATTTGTAACACCCTGCCAATAGGCAAGCATTGGCCACCCGTTCTGATCACTGATCTGTGTTTAACTATTACCAGCACTCTGTCAACTAGATATGCCCCCCGGCCGTGGACATGAGTAGACATTTTGAAACACGGCTATCATGTTTTTCAACAGAAGGAATTGGAGATGTTTCACTTAGAGTCTGAGGGTTGTCCGGGTGATGTTTCCCAGGCAGTTACAGTTGTCTGCTGTCTCCTCTCAGTCACCAAATCAAATTGCTGTAGCCACAACTGAACGTCGCCATTGGCCGCTTGGCTTTGATGGCAGACAGCAACGCACAGAAATGACTTTCATGTTGCCCACTGTGACCGCTTAACCATTTCCTGGGTCCCATTATGAACAACACTCAATGGTCTGGATGGGATTCAACTGTGTATTTTCTCTCTTTCACTCATTCTTTTAGATCCCCCTGAGCTTTAGGAGGAGGTGGTCAAACTTGTCCTCACGCTAACTACCAGAACACTAACTACCCAAACACCACCTCCTAAAACACTAACTACCAAAACACCACCTCCTAAAACACTAACTATCAGAACACCACATACTAAAACACTAACTCCCAAAACACCACCTCCTAAAACACTAACTACCAAAACACCACCTCCTAAAACACTAACTATCAGAACATCACCTCCTAAAACACTAACTACCAAAACACCACCTCCTAAAACACTAACTATCAGAACACCACCTCCTAAAACACTAACTATCAGAACACCACCTCCTAAAACACTAACTATCAGAACACCACCTCCTAAAACACTAACTATCAGAACATCACCTCCTAAAACACTAACTACCAAAACACCACCTCCTAAAACACTAACTATCAGAACACCACCTCCTAAAACACTAACTACCAAAACACCACCTCCTAAAACACTAACTATCAGAACACCACCTCCTAAAACACTAACTACCAAAACACCACCTCCTAAAACACTAACTACCAAAACACCACCTCCTAAAACACTAACTATCAGAACACCACCTCCTAAAACACTAACTACCAAAAAACACACCACCTCCTAAAACACTAACTATCAGAACACCACCTCCTAAAACACTAACTATCAGAACATCACCTCCTAAAACACTAACTACCAAAACACCACCTCCTAAAACACTAACTATCAGAACACCACCTCCTAAAACACTAACTATCAGAACATCACCTCCTAAAACACTAACTACCAAAACACCACCTCCTAAAACACTAACTATCAGAACACCACCTCCTAAAACACTAACTACCAAAACATCACATCCTAAAACACTAACTACCAAAACACCACCTCCTAAAACACTAACTACCAAAACACCACCTCCTAAAACACTAACTACCAAAACACCACCTCCTAAAACACTAACTATCAGAACACCACATCCTAAAACACCACCTCCTAAAACGCTAACTACCAGAACACCACCTCCTAAAACGCTAACTCCCAAAACACCACCTCCTAAAACACTAAATATCAGAACATCACTACCCAAAACACTAACTTCCAAAACACTTCAAGTCTGGGTTCAGTTACTGTGAATACATGAGTCTGGGTTCAGTTATTGTGAATACATGAGTGTGGGTTCAGTTAATGTGAATACATGAGTCTGGGTTCAGTTATTGTGAATACATGAGTCTGGGTTCAGTTATTGTGAATACATGAGTCTGGGTTCAGTTATTGCGAATACATGAGTCTGGGTTCAGTTATTGCGAATACATGAGTCTGGGTTCAGTTATTGTGAATACATGAGTCTGGGTTCAGTTATTGTGAATACATGAGTGTGGGTTCAGCTATTGTGAATACATGAGTGTGGGTTCAGCTATTGTGAATACATGAGTGTGGGTTCAGCTATTGTGAATACATGAGTCTGGGTTCAGTTATTGTGAATACATGAGTGTGGGTTCAGTTATTGTGAATACATGAGTGTGGGTTCAGTTATTGTGAATACATGAGTCTGGGTTCAGTTATTGTGAATACATGAGTGTGGGTTCAGTTATTGTGAATACATGAGTGTGGGTTCAGTTATTGTGAATACATGAGTCTGGGTTCAGTTATTGTGAATACATGAGGGTGGGTTCAGTTATTGTGAATACATGAATGTGGGTTCAGTTATTGTGAATACATGAGTCTGGGTTCAGTTATTGTGAATACATGAGTCTGGGTTCAGTTATTGTGAATACATGAGTCTGGGTTCAGTTATTGTGAATACATGAGTCTGGGTTCAGTTATTGTGAATACATGAGTCTGGGTTCAGTTATTGTGAATACATGAGTCTGGGTTCAGTTATTGTGAATACATGAGTCTGGGTTCAGTTATTGTGAATACATGAGTCTGGGTTCAGTTATTGTGAATACATGAGTGTGGGTTCAGTTATTGTGAATACATCAGTCGGTTCATCGTCTAACCCAGCAGGGTGTCCCTCACTGAACTGGACCTGAGCTCTTGCCTCACACTGCTCTCTCACACACACGCACGCGCACGCACACGCACACGCACACACAGCACACAGCACACAGCACACAGCACACACACTTAAATGAAAATGTTTATGCACTCACAACTGCCTTAGATTTGCGATACTTAGATTTTCGACACCTCCCGAGGCAAATTCTTACTTGTATAGCCATATGTGTTTACATAACTAATATTTACAGATTAAATTATATTTTGTTAACCTGTGACTACAGTGGCACAAAAAATGATCAGTAGTTACAATTTATATGAGAACTGTCTTATAATAATTTATAATTTTTTAATATATAGCATTATTCATATTACGTTTCCCTTTTTAATAAACGTTAGATGTATAAACATTAGGAGTTGCTTTAGTTTAACTGTGAAGTAAATGCTTGTTATAGTATATTTTAAAGCAACTTCCGCATTACACCAAAACGTTTGGTACAATTTTTTAAAATGACGATTGAAAATATTAAGTTAAAAATAAAATGTGATCATGCAATTAAAAAGATCATCTCTAAAAATGTTACAATAATAAATGGTAAAAGTTTTAAATTAAACGAAATTCAAATAAATTGTGCCGTTCGAGATCAAGACCTTTTATCCATATTTTAGAATAAAAATTAATCAAATTCAGAATCAGGTTTAATAAGTCTGTTTACACACGCAGGGACTTTTCTGACCATATGCAGCATTTATAATAAAAAAATATGTATTGTAATAAAAATATTTGTATTGATTCATCCATAACACAGGTTGACATTATTTATTTTTGTATAAATTAAGGCCTTACCTAAGTAAATTCCATCCATATGTGCACATTTTTTCTTAGTCGTGTTCAGGTCAATATTGAAGAGCACCACCGGATGTCCGAAACTCTCTGCGGGACTCGGATCCAACAGCAGCACGCCGTCATGCGCACTCGATCCCGGGGAGAAATCCTGAGGTCTCCGGCTGTCCTCCAGGACACCACTGAATCCAGCAGAATATGAGTCTGGGAGAATGGCAAGGACTTTATCAGAGTTTGGCTCGGACACATAGACAGCCACCCCGCTGGGCTGGAGGTGTGAGAGCCGCTTACACTCCCTCTCAGACACCCGGGGGCACAAGTTTAACTTCAGGTACTGAACACCAGCCTGGACCCACCGGTCTAACCGGACCAGCTGCACCTGAGAGCCGCAGGAACCACCCAGGAATAAGACCAGAAGAGAGACCAAACACATGCGCGTCCACAGGAGCCTCATGGTTTGGATTTAAAAATGTACATAAAAAATATGTTCCACTTAATATGTTTTATCTCTATCCGAATTGAAAGCTACTAACTACGTGTATTGCCTAAACAGAAAGGCTACACGTTTATTGTGTTGGACCCGACGCCTAACTGTCAAATGTGAAATGCAGCTCTCTGCATTAAACCGGGACTTCAAAGGGGCCAGAGCATCCAGAAGGAGGGTAGCCTAGTGATGGAGGGTAGCCTAATGTGCAACAGTAACTCAGTCCCACAAGCTCTGACATGTCAGTACACACACGTGCAGGAGGGAGGGACGAGGAAGGGAGGGACGGAGGAAGGGACGGAGGCTAGAAACCCCCAGCGCAGAATGAACCCGGGGGCCTGATGCGCCGACCAACAACAGGTCCCCAACAGAAGTCTTAATACTACCTAAAGGTCAGTTGATTTTAAAATAAAACATGTATTTTTACAATATAGATCTGTAAAATGTTATTTGTTTTCCACAGTTTTCACTTGTTTGCCCTGGGAAAGAAAACTCACGGAGATTATACTCTTCAACCTTGACCTTTGGTGAACCGACCTGCTGGTTGGAGGGTTTATTAAAGTTATTAGGTGCAGGTTAACCCGCTCTGATCCTGGCCCATTTCTTGGGCCATGACTAGAAGGGATACAGCTCATCTACTCTTCGGTGAAAAGTCACTTCAAAACGAGCTGTAGGCTATTCCTGCTCGCCCTGGCCCATGCCTAGATACATGTCCAGCACTCGTTAGTGCCACCTAGTGAATCCTGTACACATTACAATCTACAGTACAGGCGTCTATAGTCACCAGACATGCAGTCCTTTCAGTGTCCACTATAGGTCGTCGTTGTCAAAGTTAAAAAAAGACTATTAATGGATACATATAGTATGTGTCATATATCTATATAGATAGATATATGACACATACTCAATTATTTTTATCTGCTATTGAGTTATACCCCACTCTTTATTGGTCGTTTATATGTCTGCTATTGAGTTATACCCCACTCTCTATTGGTCGTTTATATGTCTGCTATTGAGTTATACTCCACTCTCTATTGGTCGTTTATATGTCTGCTATTGAGTTATACTCCACTCTCTATTGGTCGTTTATATGTCTGCTATTGAGTTATACTCCACTCTCTATTGGTCGTTTATATGTCTGCTATTGAGTTATACTCCACTCTCTATTGGTCGTTTATATGTCTGCTATTGAGTTATACCCCACTCTCTATTGGTCGTTTATATGTCTGCTATTGAGTTATACCCCACTCTCTAT
>CM055738.1:1424519-1445460 GCA_029465975.1 Dallia pectoralis | reverse complement strand
GATTTATCTTATTCTATTTAGATTTATCTTATTATTGATTTATTCTATTCTATTTAGATTTATCTTATTTATTGGTTTTTATTCTATTCTATTTAGGTTTTATCTTATTGCTTGATTTCTATCTCTATTCTACTTAGATTTATTCTTTATTATTGATTTCTATTCTATTCTATTTAGATTTATTCTATTACTGACTTTGACTTATTCTATTTAGATTTATCTGACATTGATTTCTATCTTATTTACTAGATTTATTCTGATTGACTCATTCTATTCTACTAGATTTATCTTATTATTGATTTATTCTATTCTATTTAGATTTATTCGATTATTGATTTCTATTCTATTCTCTATTTAGATTTATTCGGACATTGACTTTATTCTATTCTATTTAGTTTATTCGATTGATTTTATTCTATTCATTAGATTTATTCATTATTGATTTTGTCTTATTCTACTTAGATTTATTCTTTATTATTGGATTTATCTTATTTTCTATTTAGATTTATTCGGACATTGATTTCTTTATTCTATTCAACATTAGATTTATCTTATTTTGACTTATTCTATTCTCTATTTAGATTTCATTCTATTGGCTGACTTTATCTCATTCTTACTAGATTTATCTTATTATTGATTTATTCTATTTACTAGATTTATCTTATTTTGATTTTTATAATTTATTCTATTTAGGTTTATCTTATTCCTTTACTTTACTTTAATTTTTTACTTTCATTTACTTACTTTATTTTATTTTTACTTTCATTTAATTTCTACTTTTACTTTACTTTATATTTACTTACTTTACTTTCTATTTCATTTACTTTATTTTTCATTTAATTTACTTTTTACTTACTACATCTAATTTTCAATTTCACTCTCTTACCTTTACTTACTTTATTCACTTTCCATCACTATCATTTACCTTTACTTTCACTTACTTACTTATCTTACTTTCCACTTTTACTTTCTACTTCATTTACTTCATTTACTCTAATTTACTACTTCTCTACTTTACTTTCATTTTTTTTTAATTTACTTCTACTTTACTTACTTTACTTTCTTCTAGAGCCTTACTTCTCTACTTTACTTTCATTTTTACTTTCTTATCTTTTACTTCTACTTACTCTCTACTTTACTTTACTTATCTTTACTTACTTTACTTTCATTTATTCTACTTCTACTTATTCTACTTACTTTCATTTCATTTACTTACTTTCTACTTTTACTTTACTTTACTTACTTTACTTATTCATTTACTTTACTTTCATTTACTTTTTACTTCTACTTTACTTTCTTCTACTTTTCTATCTTTACTTACTTTACTTACTTTCATTTACTTCATTTACTTTTACTCTCTACTTACTTACTTTTCTATCTTTACTTTCACTTTACTTCTAATTTTTCTATTCTTTATTTTTCACTTTTCTATCTTTACTTTCATTTTTACTTTTTCTTATTCTACTTCACTTTACTTACTTACTTTACTTTCTACTTTTTTATTCTACTTCTCTTCTACTTTACTTACTTTACTTTACTTTCACTTTACTTTCATATCTACTTTATTCTGTTTCCACTTATTCTACTCTACTTTCACTTTACTTTCTCTACTTTTCTTATTCTACTTATTCTACTTCTACTTCACTTACTTTTTACTTCTCTACTTATTCACTTACTTACTTACTCTCTACTTTACTTCACTTTTTCATTCACTTCCACTTCACTTTCCACTACCTCCACTTCCACTTCTCCACTTACCTTCACCTCCATGACCAGACTTCCTTCTCATTTTCAGAATATCGGAGTCGTTACCCAGTTCTCCAGGTTAAACTTGAGCGAGCTTTACGGCGGTAGTCAGAGCTGAATGGTGTTGCCCCACCTTCAGTTGGCTCCAGAGGGTCTGGGGGCTGGCATTAGCCCAGCGCCACCAGGAAGCTCCACACGTCCTACCTGAAACAAGGTGCATAAGGGAACAGTTCCAGCATGGTGCTTGAACGCTGAGATCAACGAGATCAGCAGAATGAATGTAAGCACTATTAGCTGGAGTGTAAGAGGAGATGACCCTCAGGCTGAGATGGATCTTCACTGTGTCAGTCTGCATGGACACATCCGTCTGTGAAGAGGAGACCAGACAGGCAGACAGATAGACAGGCAGGGAGCTAGGTAGGGAGACAGACAGACAGACGGAGAGACAGACAAACACAGCGAGCTGACAGTCCCAGACAGGCAGACAGGCAGACAGACAGACAGACAAACAGACAAACTGGCAGACAGAAATAGTTCTTAGACAGACAAACAGACATACACAGGAAGAGAAGAGACAGACGGTAGACAGATAGTCTAGACAGACAAACAGACACATATTACAGACAGACAGATGAAAGATTCTACTTAGAGATAAAACAGTGCCTGATCTTCCTTTCTTCTCCATTTCCTACGCGCACTAACTGGCTTCTTTTCAAGCTTCTTCTCAGGGTTACTTTGTAGGGGTGGATAGGATTACTTGTTGTCATGAGAGGTGATACGGGCCAGATACCCAGAGTTCAGGGGTCAACTAGTAGAGATAGACACCAGTATATGCCAACTAGCAGAGATAGTCAATTAGTAGTAGAATAGCAGACAGACAACTAGTAGACAGATACAACTAGTAGATAGACAATTAGTAGATAGACAATTAGAGACAGATAACTAGTAGATAGATAATCTAGTATCTTATTATTGACTTCCTATTCTATTCTCTACTATAGATTTATCTTGATATTGACTTTTATATTCTTATTAGATTTATCTTATTACTGACTTTATCTTATTCTACTAGATTTCATTCGATTGACTTTATCTTATCTTCTACTAGGATTTATTCGACATTGACTTTATTCTATTTCATTTAGATTTATCTTATTTTGACTCTTTCATTCGATTCTATTTAGATTTATCTTTTTATTTTGACTTTATTCATTCTCTCTACTAGGGTTTATTCATTATTGATTTCTATCTTATTTCATTTACTTATCTTATTGATTTTATTCATATTTTCTATTTAGATTTATCTTATTGACTTTATTCTATTTTATTTAGATTTATCTGTTTTGATTTTATCTCTATTCTACTAGAATTATCTTATTGACTTTATCTTTATTCTGTTTAGATTTATCTTCGACATTGATTATCTCTATTCTATTAGATTTATCTTATTACTGATTTCTTATCTCATTTACTAGATTATCTTATTTTGATTTCTTATCTCATTCTACTGACTTTATCTTATTTGTGACTCATCTCATTCTACTAGATTTGATCTTATTACTTTTGACTTATCTCATTCTACTAGATTTATCTTATTTGACTTTTATCTATTCTACTAGATTTATCTTGATTGACTTCATTCTATTCTATTTACTAGGTTTATCTTATTACTGATATTTTCATTCATCATTAGATTTATCTTATTCTTCTGATTTCTATCTTATTCTCTATTTAGATTTATATCTTATTATTGATTTCATTCTATTCTACTAGACTATCTTATCATTGACTATCTCTAATTTCATTAGGTTTATCTTATTATTGACTTTCATTCCCATTCTTACTAGATTCTTATCTTGTTTCAGATTCTCATCCATTCTTACTAGATTTATCTTAGACATTGACTTTTATTCTACTAGATTTATCTGACATTGATTTCTATTCGATTCTACTAGATTTATTCACACATTGACTTTATTCATTCATTAGGGTTTATCTGACATTGACTCATTCATTCTTACTAGATTTATATTCTATTTATTGGATTTCCTTATCTGATTCTATTTAGGGGGTTTTTATTCGACATTGACTCTTATCTTATCTTCTGCTTAGATTTATCTATTACTGACTTCTATTCTATTCTCTACTAGGTTTATCTTATTCATTGACTATCTCTATTTACTAGATTTATCTTATTGATTTCTATCTTATTCTACTAGATTTATCTTATTCTACTTTGTTTATTTCATTAGATTTATTCGACATTGATTTCTATCTTATTCATTTAATTTGTTAATTTTATTATTGACTTTATTCTATTTCATTAGATTATTCTATTTTGATTTCTTTATCTTATTCTATTAGATTTATCTTGTTTTGACTTATTCTATTTCTATTTCTTAGATTTATCTATTTAGATTTCTTATTCATTTCATTAGATTTATCTTATTTTGATTTTTATTCATTTCATTAGATTTATTCAGACATTACCTTATCTTATTCTATTAGTTTGTCTTATTGACTTTATCTTATTCTATTTAGATTTATCTTATTATTGATTTTCATTCTATTCTACTTAGATTTATCTTATTTTATTATTCTTTTATCTTTCATTTTATTTAGATTTATCAGATTATTGACTTTGTATCTGATTTCATTTATAGATTTATCTTGTTGATTTTGACTTTACATTCTTGTTCTCTATTTAGATTTATCTTATTCATTGACTTTTTTATCTCTATTCTCTATTTAGATTTATCTTATTGACTTATCTTATTCTATTTAGATTTATCTTATTTTGATTTTTATTATTTCTATTTAGCTTGCCTTATTTTTATTTTTACCAATTTTTTTACTTTCCATTTACTTACTTTACTTTATTTTTACTTACTTAATTTTCTACTTTACTTCTACTTTACTTTCTACTTCATTTACTTAATTTTCATTTACTTTCTACTTCTTATATCCATTTAATTTACTTCTACTTTACTTTCTATTTATTTTTACTTCTTCTACTTTATACCATTTCTACTTCATTTTCTACTTACTTTTACTTTCCATTCATTTCATTTTTACTTACTTTGGTTTACTTTTATTTTTACTTAAGTTTTCTACTTACTTCTACTTTTTACTGCATTTTTTCTAATTTCTACTTTCTACTTTACTTACTTTACTTATTCACTTTCACTTTACTTACTTTACTTCTCTACTTTACATTTATTCTACTTTCTGATTTATATTTTACTTTACTTCACTTTTATTCTACTTCTCTTCACTTACTCTCTTCTACTCTTTTCATTCTACTTTCCACTTTCACTTTCCACTCTCACTTCCACTCTCACTCTCCACTCTTCATCTCACTTCATACTCACTCTCCACTTCCACTCACCTTCCACCTTTCATTCACTTCCACTCTCACTTCACTCACTTCCACTTCCACTTCCATCACTCTCCACTTTCCATGACTAGACTTCCTTCTACTTTCTGCAGAATACTTATTGCTACCTGTGTTCCTCCAGGTTAAATCTCTGTTTGTTTAATGGCGGTGGTAGTCAGAGCTGAATGTTGGGTTCCCACTCTAGCTAATTCAGGAGGCCTGGGGCTGAGCATTAGCTCTAAAGCTACCAGGAAGCTCTAATATCAAGTTCTACCTGAAACAAGGTGCAAAGTGCTGAACAGTTCTGCATGGTGCTTGAACAAAGGGAGATCAACGAGGATCAGCAGAATGAATGGTAAAGTACCATTAGGCTGTATGTAAGAGGAGATGTGACTCCTAGGCTGAGATGGACCTTTCACTGTGTTGGGTTGTGTATGGACACATCCTGTCTGTGGAAGAGGAGACCAGACAGGCAGACAGAGAGACAGGCAGGAAGCCAGTGTGAGACAGACAGACAGACGGAGAGACAGACAAACACAGCTACAGATAATAGCTCAGACAGGCAGACAGGCAAGCAGACAGACAGACAGACAGAGAGACAAATAGACAAATTGGTAGACAGAGGTTCTAGATAGACAAATAGACATACAGGAGAGAGAGAGACAGAGGATTGGCAGATAGACAGTTCCAGAGCAGATAAATAGACAATGATACATGAGATAGATAGATAGTAAGATTTGGCTTTAGAGATAAATAGTGTTGATTTTCTTTTCTCTCATTGGCTGCATCTCAATCTCATTGGTTTTCGCTTTCTTGTTATTAGGTGTAGGGACTTGCCGCTGAATACAGAGGTAGTGATATTTATTACTCTAGATTTAGGGTCAACTAGCAGATAGACAATCTTAGTAGATATTAATTAGCAGATAGCAACTAGCATAGACAGATGAATTAGCAGACAGAAGCCAATAGTAGACAGATAATTAGTAGATAAGTTAATAGGCAGATATTAAACTAGCAGATATAATTAGTAGATAGATAATTAGTAGACAGACAACTAGTAGACAGACAACTAGTAGAGATACAGACAAATTAGGAGACAGACAATTCAGTAGACAGACACCAGCATCTCATTACTGACTTCCATTCATTCTACTAGACGCATTCTATCATTTTGACTTCCATTCCTATTCTACTTAGATTTATCTTATTATTATTGATTTTATTCATTCATTTAGATTTATTCTATTATTGATTTTATTCTATTTCATTAGATTTATCTTGTCATTGATTTATCTCTATTCTCTATTTAGATTTATCTTATTTTGATTTCCGCCCTATTTTCATTTAGATTTATTCTATTTCTGACTTCATCTTGTCATTTAGATTTATTCTGTCATTACTTTGTCTTATTCTATTTAGATTTATCTATCATTGACTTCATCTTATCTCTATTTAGGTTTCATTCATTTTCTACTTTCATTCATCACTAGAAGATCATTCTATCATTGACTTTCATTCTATTCTATTTAGATTTATTCTATTATTATTTTATTTTGCCTTCTGGGCTTAGATTATCTATTCATTGATTTCTATCTATTTCATTAGATCATTCTATCATTGACTTATCTCATTCTATTAGATTTATCTATTACTGATTCTATTTCTATTCTCTATTTAGATTTATCTTATTGATTTCTCATTCTATTTCATTAGATTTCATTCATTACTGACTTTATTCTATTCTATTAGTTTGTCTATTGTTGATTTATCTATCTTCTTCATTTAGATTTATCTATTACTTACTTCTATCTTGTTTCTACTTAGATTATTCCATTATTGACTTATCTGTTTATTAGATTTCATTCTATTGCTGATTTATCCCATTCTACTAGATTTATTTTATTTTGATTTGTCTATTCATTTAGATTATCTTATTACTATTTTATTCTATTTCAATAGATTTATCTGTCATTGATTTTCATTCTATTTCGCTCATTTGAGTTTGTCTTATTTCACTTTATACTATTCCTCTATTTAGGTTTATCTTATTTTACTTACTTCACCTCTTACTTTCATTTCTACTTTTACTTATTTACTTACTACTTAATTTACTTTACTTACTTTACTTACTTTACTTTGTATTTATTTCATTTACTTTATTTTCATTTTAATTTACTACTTTCATTTATATTCATTTTAATTGTATTTCATTTTACTTTCTTCATTTATTTTGTTTCTACTTTTTATTATTAATACTTGTTTTCTTCACTTCTACTTTCACTTCCATTCACTTCTAATTTCACTTCACTCACTTCACTTATTTCACTTCTAATCCCTCCACTCTTTGCTCACTCTCTACTTTCCACTTCAATTTCCACTTTCATTTACTTTACTTTTGCTTTCTATTTTTACTTTCTACTTTACTTCTCTTCATCTTGATTTATTCACTTTCTACTTTACTTTCTCTAATTTTGCATTTCTTCACTTACACTCCAGCTTCTACTTTACTTCTCTACTTTACCTTACTTTCTACTTTATTCTCCTACTTTCCATTTTCACTTTACTACTCCCACTATTTCACTTCATTTTCATTTACTCACTTATCATTCACTTCACTTCACTTGTTTCACTTTCACTTTCACTTTCCACTTTCCACTTTTCATTCACTTTCACTTTTATCACTTTGTCACTTTGCTTCTACTTCTACTTTCCACTTTACTTTCTACTTCATTCACTTTCACTTTTCTATTCCTACTTTCCACTTCTACTTACTTATTCTACTCTCTACTTTACTTTTCACTCTACCCAGTTCCTCCAGGTTAAATCCTGTTTGTTTTCACGGCGGTGGTAGTCAGAGCTGAATGGTGTTGGGTTCCACCCCCTAGGGCTGGTTCAGGAGGGTCTGGGGGCTGAGCATTAGCCCTTAAAGCCACCAGGAAGCTCCAATATCAAAGTCCCACCCGGAAACAAGGTGCAGTTGCTGAACAGTTCCAGCATGGTGCTTGAACGCGGAGATCAACGAGGATCAGCAGAATGAATGGTAAAGCACCATTAGGCTGTATGTAAGAGGGGAGATGTGGACCCCTCAGGCTGAGATGGACCCTTCACTGTGTCAGTCTGTGTATGGACACATCCTGTCTGTGGGAAGAGGAGACCAGACAGGCAGACAGATAGACAGGCAGGAAGCCAGGCAGGGAGACAGACAGACAGACGGAGAGACAGACAAACACAGCGGACAGACAGTCCCAGACAGGCAGACAGGCAAGCAGACAGACAGACAGACAGACAGACAAACAGACAAACTGGCAGACAGACAGTCCCAGACAGACAAACAGACACACAGACAGAGACAGACAGACAGACTGGCAGACAGACAGTTCAGACAGACAAACAGACAAACAGACACACAGACAGACAGACAGTGCTGATCTACTTTAGAGATAAAACAGTGCCTGATCTCTCTCCTTTCCCCTCCATTTCCCACGTTAACCTCAACCGGGCCTTTCGCCCTCTCAGGGTTACTCAGGGGTGGACAGGACTACTCAAGCTGAACACAGGAGAGGCAGTGATACGCCGCATTACCCCAGAGTTCAGGGGTCAACTAGCAGACAGACAACTAGCAGACAGCCAACTAGCAGACAGTCAACTAGCAGACAGACAACTAGCAGACAGACAACTAGCAGACAGACAACTAGCAGACAGACAACTAGCAGACAGACAACTAGGAGACAGACAACTAGCAGACAGACAACTAGCATCCTATCACTGACCTCATCCCATCTCCACTAGACTCATCCTATCACTGACCTCATCCCATCTCCACTAGACTCATCCTATCACTGACCTCATCCCATCTCCACTAGACTCATCCTATCACTGACCTCATCCCATCTCCACTAGACTCATCCTATCACTGACTCATCCCATCTCCACTAGACTCATCCTATCTCTGACCTCATCCCATCTCCACTAGACTCATCCTATCTCTGACCTCATCCCATCTCCACTAGACTCATCCTATCACTGACCTCATCCCATCTCCACTAGACTCATCCTATCACTGACCTCATCCCATCTCCACTAGGCTCATCCTATCACTGACTTCATCCCATCTCCACTAGACTCATCCTATCACTGACCTCATCCCATCTCCACTAGACTCATCCTATCTCTGACCTCATCCCATCTCCACTAGACTCATCCTATCACTGACCTCATCCCATCTCCACTAGACTCATCCTATCTCTGACCTCATCTCATCTCCACTAGACTCATCCTATCACTGACCTCATCCCATCTCCACTAGACTCATCCTATCTCTGACCTCATCTCATCTCCACTAGACTCATCCTATCACTGACCTCATCCCATCTCCACTAGACTCATCCTATCACTGACCTCATCCCATCTCCACTAGACTCATCCTATCACTGACCTCATCCCATCTCCACTAGACTCATCCTATCACTGACCTCATCCCATCTCCACTAGACTCATCCTATCACTGACTTCATCCCATCTCCACTAGACTCATCCTATCACTGACCTCATCCCATCTCCACTAGACTCATCCTATCTCTGACCTCATCTCATCTCCACTAGACTCATCCTATCACTGACCTCATCCCATCTCCACTAGACTCATCCTATCTCTGACCTCATCTCATCTCCACTAGACTCATCCTATCACTGACCTCATCCCATCTCCACTAGACTCATCCTATCTCTGACCTCATCTCATCTCCACTAGACTCATCCTATCACTGACTTCATCCCATCTCCACTAGACTCATCCTATCACTGACCTCATCCCATCTCCACTAGACTCATCCTATCACTGACCTCATCCCATCTCCACTAGACTCATCCTATCACTGACCTCATCCCATCTCCACTAGACTCATCCTATCACTGACCTCATCCCATCTCCACTAGACTCATCCTATCTCTGACCTCATCCCATCTCCACTAGACTCATCCTATCACTGACTTCATCCCATCTCCACTAGACTCATCCTATCACTGACTTCATCCCATCTCCACTAGGCTCATCCTATCACTGACCTCATCCCATCTCCACTAGACTCATCCTATCACTGACTTCATCCCATCTCCACTAGACTCATCCTATCACTGACTTCATCCCATCTCCACTAGACTCATCCTATCACTGACCTCATCCCATCTCCACTAGACTCATCCTATCTCTGACCTCATCCCATCTCCACTAGACTCATCCTATCTCTGACCTCATCTCATCTCCACTAGACTCATCCTATCACAGACCTCATCCCATCTCCACTAAACTCATCCTATCACTGACTTCATCCCATCTCCACTAGACTCATCCTATCACTGACCTCATCTCATCTCCACTAGACTCATCCTATCACTGACTTCATCCCATCTCCACTAGACTCATCCTATCACTGACCTCATCCCATCTCCACTAGACTCATCCTATCACTGACTTCATCCCATCTCCACTAGACTCATCCTATCACTGACCTCATCCCATCTCCACTAGACTCATCCTATCACTGACTTCATCCCATCTCCACTAGACTCATCCTATCACTGACCTCATCTCATCTCCACTAGACTCATCCTATCTCTGACCTCATCTCATCTCCACTAGACTCATCCTATCACAGACCTCATCCCATCTCCACTAGACTCATCCTATCTCTGACTTCATCCCATCTCCACTAGACTCATCCTATCACTGACCTCATCCCATCTCCACTAGACTCATCCTATCACTGACTTCATCCCATCTCCACTAGACTCATCCTATCACTGACCTCATCCCATCTCCACTAGACTCATCCTATCACTGACTTCATCCCATCTCCACTAGACTCATCCTATCTCTGACCTCATCCCATCTCCACTAGACTCATCCTATCACTGACCTCATCCCATCTCTACTAGACTCATCCTATCACTGACCTCATCCCATCTCCACTAGACTCATCCTATCTCTGACCTCATCCCATCTCCACTAGACTCATCCTATCACTGACCTCATCCCATTTCCACTAGGCTCATCCTATCACTGACCTCATCCCATCTCTACTAGACTCATCCTATCTCTGACCTCATCTCATCTCCACTAGACTCATCCTATCTCTGACCTCATCCCATCTCCACTAGACTCATCCTATCTCTGACCTCATCCCATTTCCACTAGACACATCCTATCACTGACCTCATCCCATCTCCACTAGACTCATCCTATCACTGACCTCATCCCATTTCCACTAGGCTCATCCTATCACTGACCTCATCCCATCTCTACTAGACTCATCCTATCTCTGACCTCATCTCATCTCCACTAGACTCATCCTATCTCTGACCTCATCCCATCTCCACTAGACTCATCCTATCACACTCTGGATGAACCATCTGATCCAGGGGGGCTGGCTGGCCTGGCAGGACAGATCCAGGAACACACTCTGGATGAACCAGGAGGTGTCAACGGTAAATATTCATGAACTCCTGTCACATCACGAGTGGCGCTGATTAAGTATTACATTAGAAGACTTAACAGCTATTAGATGGCCGTGCTGCTTATGTTCCTTAAATATTTAACCGGGCCCTGGGTCACACGGAGGCAGATGTCTCCTACAGATGTCCTCATTCTGACAGGCCTGATGTTACACATTAGATATGCACCAGATATGAGCTCTCTCACTGGTGCACGTGCAGGTAATGAACTGCACTTCCTGTTTCCAGCCGGCTGCTGTTGCAATCTCCCCGTGGGGACGCGGGGTTGGGTTTTTAGAACACTGGTCAGTGTAACCAGGCCACAGATGGCCCCATTGAAGTGTCCATCAATAGATTGTGTTATCCGGAGATAAGACCTGGGATTTAGAGATCAGCCACTGACCCCACGGCCTGTTTCTCTCCAATCCGTGTCTCTCTGACCGTGTCTCTCCGGCACCTTTTGATGTGTTCATTGAGACTGAGACGTAAGGGTCTTTTAGAGCCATTCAGTTCATATACTAACATTAATGAGAGCAGAGCCCCTCTCCTTTGTCCCCAGACATCTCAGATATATTACTTATGTGTGGTCAGAAACACATTCAATCATCAACAGCACTGGGTTTATAACAGTAGACAACAGAACATTATGTCAACATGGATTCCTGTTTGGCAGCTGGGAAACATAAAGGTTGATGGACGACTGAACCAGCTGAGTTCAGAGACTCAGATGAAAGACCACCAGATGCTGGCACTGCCAGGCGTGTGACATCATTACCTGTGTACTTGTGCCGGCACAATGGTGGTCTGGTTGGCACGGACGGGCTGACGTAGCCCGGAGAAGAAGGGAGATATAAACAGAGAGAGAAAGAGCCAAAGAGAAAGGGAGAAGGAAGATGACCAGGAGACAGGCTGGCTAGCAGGGGGTCAGTCAGTTTCTGACTGGAGATTATATGAGAGCAAGACCAGAACATATTCATACCTTCAAATGACTAACAGATTGTAACAGTCTGATAAGCTGCTGGTAACAGTCTGATAAGCTGCTGGTAACAGTCTGATAACCTGCTGGTAACAGTCTGATAACCTGCTGGTAACAGTGTGATAACCTACTGGTAACAGTCTGATAACCTGCTGGTAACAGTCTGATAACCTGCTGGTAACATTCTGATAACCTGCTGGTAACATTCTGATAACCTGCTGGTAACAGTCTGATAAGCTGCTGGTAACATTCTGATAACCTGCTGGTAACAGTCTGATAACCTGCTGGTAACAGTCTGATAACCTGCTGGTAACAGTATGATAAGCTGCTGGTAACAGTCTGATAACCTGCTGGTAACAGTGTGATAACCTGCTGGTAACAGTGTGATAACCTGCTGGTAACAGTCTGATAACCTGCTGGTAACAGTCTGATAACCTGCTGGTAACATTCTGATAACCTGCTGGTAACAGTCTGATAACCTGCTGGTAACATTCTGATAACCTGCTGGTAACAGTGTGATAACCTGCTGGTAACAGTCTGATAACCTGCTGGTAACAGTCTGATAACCTGCTGGTAACAGTGTGATAAGCTGCTGGTAACAGTGTGATAACCTGCTGGTAACAGTCTGATAAGCTGCTCGTAACAGTGTGATAACCTGCTGGTAACAGTGTGATAACCTGCTGGTAACAGTGTGATAACCTACTGGTAACAGTCTGATAACCTACTGGTAACAGTCTGATAACCTGCTGGTAACAGTCTGATAACCTGCTGGTAACAGTGTGATAACCTGCTGACTCGAAAAACAAACTCTGACAAAAATATGAGTAAAAACTGAAGAAGCCCTTGACCTCAAAGCTGACTCAGACCATAACTCCTTTGAAAGAGATGTGAATCACTGCCTCCGATCTGGTGATGCCACCAGACAATAAAATCTCTCCACATCTCCACATCTCCACACCATTAATGTGCAACTGCGTGCTACCTTCTCACTTCAAAAAGCCAGATGAGGAATTAGATGTTCCTTTGAATTCTCCCCTTGTTTACTCATTTCCTGTGTCCAATTTTAAAGACAAAATACTGTTTATTTTTATGGTCCACCGGTCCCTGAACTAGCAGCCTGAAACATGTTAAAGAGCATTATAAAGGGGCCCATATTCAACTGTTGGGGAAAAGGTGTGCTGTTCCAAATGAGACCAAATGAGACACAGCAAGCTGCTGACAGGCACAGCATGAATGATTCTTCAGGAGAAGATCAGATCATCTTGAATGAACATCTTGTTTACAGAAAGCTGCACCGCCTGCTGTTTAATCCTTATTCATACCGAAAGTACAGGACATGACTGTCTTAGCGTTCCCCTCCCCCCTCTATCCCCTCTCTCCTCTCTCCCCCCTCTTACCTCTACCCCCCTCTCACCTTTCCCCCCTCTCTCCCTCTTACCCCTCTCTCCCCCTCCCCCCTCTTACCCCTCTCTCTCCCCGTCTCTCCTCCCCTCTTACCTCTCTCTCCCCCTCTCTCCTCCCCTCTTACCCCTCTATCCCCCCTCTCTCCTCCCTCTTCTATCCCCACTCTCCTTCCCCTCTTTCTCCTCCCCTTTTCTGAGTGTATTGGGTGAGAGGTGAGATTATTGGGTGAGATGTGAGAGTATTGGGTGAGAGGTGAGAGTATTGGGTGAGATGTGAGAGTATAGCGTGAGATGTGAGAGTATTGGGTGAGATGTGAGAGTATTGGGTGAGAGGTGAGAGTATTGGGTGAGATGTGAGAGTATTGAGTGAGATGTGAGAGTATTGGGTGAGATGTGAGATTATTGGGTGAGAGGTGAGAGTATTGGGTGAGATGTGAGAGTATTGGGTGAGATGTGAGAGTATTGGGTGAGAGGTGAGAGTATTGGGTGAGATGTGAGAGTATTGGGTGAGATGTGAGAGTATTGGATGAGAGGTGAGAGTATTGGGTGGTATGTGAGAGTATTGGGTGAGAGGTGAGAGTATTGGGTGAGATGTGAGAGTATTGGGTGAGAGGTGAGAGTATTGGGTGAGATGTGAGAGTATTGGGTGAGATGTGAGAGTATTGGATGAGAGGTGAGAGTATTGGGTGAGATGTGAGAGTATTGGGTGAGAGGTGAGAGTATTGGGTGAGAGGTGAGAGTATTGCTATGTGTTAGCCAGGCACTCTGGTTAATCTATTGTGGATATTGCTAGCCCAGTGTTTGTGAAGCAGAAACATGTTGTTAAAGGGGTAACGTGTATTTGGGGGTGAATATGTGGTATTTGAGGGAGAACATGTGCGATGCCAGCTGTGTTTGTGACGGCCTGCTCTACTGAACCTCTAAATACACATCAGCTATCAACAAGTTCAATACGACCTAGCAGGAGTTCTCTCTCTCTACCTTTCTCTCTCTCTACCTCCCTCTCTCTTTCTCTCTCTACCTCCCTCTCCCTCCCTCTCTCTCTCTCTACCTCCCTCTCCCTCCCTCTCTCTCTCTACCTCCCTCTCTCTTTCTCTCTCTCTACCTCCCTCTCTCTTTCTCTCTCTCTACCTCCCTCTCTCTTTCTCTCTCACCACCTCCCTCTCTCTCTCCCTCCCTCTCTCTCTACCTCCCTCTCTCTTTCTCTCTCTCTAGCTTCCTCTCCCTTTCTCTGTCTCTCTCCCTTTCTCTCTCTCTCTACCTCCCTCTCTTTCTCTCTCTCTACCTCCCTCTCTCTTTCTCGCTCTCTACCTCCCTCTCCCTTTCTCTCTCTCAGCTTCCTCACCCTCTCCATCTCTCTCTCTACCTCCCTCTCCCTTTCTCTCTCTCTACCTCCCTCTCCCTTTCTCTCTCTCAGCTTCCTCACCCTCTCCATCTCTCTCTCTACCCTCTGGGCTTCGACATGCTGGCTGGCAAACAACTTTGATTTTCCGTCATCAAAAGACCCTTGTAATTCCTTTGAAAAGGAAAATGTATGACAGTCAGAGTAGAGTTTATTCTAGATGAAAATGCATTTCTTTTAATCTACCATCCCTCACTACTGAAATGGATAGTTAGCTGTAAGTATAAAAATGGGGTATTCACTTAAGGTGACAGTTAGATACATTGAATCACAGATCTGCATATCTAATGGGAATATCTCTACTGATCATATTTTAGGGAAATATAATCTAGTAATGCTATTTCTATAAATGTCACCATTTCATCTGATATTCTAGAACAGGAGATAAACATCTGCCCTGACACTAACATCAGTTATAGCATCTCTGTTCTGCAGGAGATAAACATCTGCCCTGACACTAACATCAGTTATAGCATCTCTGTTCTCCAGGAGATAAACATCTGCCCTGACACTAACATCAGTTATAGCATCTCGGTTCTCCAGGAGATAAACATCTGCCCTGACACTAACATCATTTATAGCATCTCTGTGCTCCAGCAGCTGTGATCCAATCAGACAAGCAGGTCACAGCTGTTACCCAATCAGACCCAGCCAGCCCAAAGCTCTGTAGCCCTCTCAAAGAGGGACAAGCAGGTGTCAAATATGCACTTAAAGAATTGAACAACTGCCCACCAATAGAATGGAAATATCCCGGGGTGACAGGGTCACGAAAGAGAGAGGATCTGAGAGCTGATACAGCACTTCCTCTAGTACAGGCAGACACAAGTCTACATATGACTTATTGAGGCAGACACAGTAGTCTACAGATGACTTAAAGAGACAGACACAGTAGTCTACAGATGACTTATAGAGGCAGACACAGTAGACTACATATGACTTATAGAGGCAGACACAGTAGTCTACATATGACTTATAGAGGCAGACACAGTAGTCTACAGATGACTTAAAGAGACAGACACAGTAGTCTACAGATGACTTATAGAGGCAGACACAGTAGTCTACATATGACTTATAGAGGCAGACACAGTAGTCTACATATGACTTATAGAGGCAGACACAGTAGTCTACAGATGACTTAAAGAGACAAACACAGTAGTCTACAGACGACTTATAGAGGCAGACACAGTAGTCTACAGATGACTTATAGAGGCAGACACAGTAGTCTATAGGTGACTTAAAGAGACAGACACAGTAGTCTACAGATGACTTAAAGAGACAAACACAGTAGTCTACAGACGACTTATAGAGGCAGACACAGTAGTCTACAGATGACTTATAGAGGCAGACACAGTAGTCTATAGGTGACTTAAAGAGACAGACACAGTAGTCTACAGATGACTTATAGAGGCAAACACAGTAGTATAGATATGAGCTATTAGGGTGTGACCCAAAGCCATAGGGGCGTGTCCCAAAGCCATAGGGGCGTGTCCTAAAACCAGGGGGCGTGTCTGAACGTCCTAGAGGCGTAGACTGCAGGGCAGTGTTTCAGTCTAAATGCAGTGAACTCTCCGCCACTCCAACGCCGGCGAGGCCGTTCACCCCGTGAACCGTGGAGAGCACAGCCCGACCCCGACCAGAACACATCGAAATAAAAGTCTGAACATAAAGTTATTTATTCATTATTTACAATCCTCTTTCTCAATGATTTATTCACATGGGGCAGCTTGACTTGGCTAGGAGACAGACACAGAGAGACAAGCCGACTGCTGGCCAAATGGTGCCCTAGTGTCTACGCTGGGCACTATCCCATAGGCTCTAGTCAAAAGTAGGGCACTACATAAGAAGTAGGGCTCCGTTTGGGACGAATGCGCTGAATCTTTTTGCCCCAGCTTCGCTGTCTCAGAGTGATCACGCAATTCACCTCCATCAGCTATAACACCCATTATGACAGTCAGCTCTTATAGTGAGAGTTCACCTTAGAACAACTGACCAATCAGCCTGTAACCAATGTTTAGAACAGCTGACCAATCAGCCTGTTACCAATGTTTAGAACAGCTGACCAATCAGCCTGTTACCAATGTTTAGAACAGCTGACCAATCAGCCTGTTACCAATGTTTAGAACAGCTGACCAATCAGCCTGTTACCAATGTTTAGAACAGCTGACCAATCAGCCTGTTACCAATGTTTAGAACAGCTGACCAATCAGCCTGTTACCAATGTTTAGAACAGCTGACCAATCAACATGAATGCATATGCTAATATTATACAACATGAATGCATATGCTAATATTATACAACATGAATGCATATGCTAATATTATACAACATGAATGCATATGCTAATATTATACAACATGAATGCATATGCTAATATTATACAACATGAATGCATATGCTAATATTATACAACATGAATGCATATGCTAATATTATACAACATGAATGCATATGCTAATATTATACAACATGAATGCATATGCTAATATTATACAACATGAATGCATATGCTAATAGTATACAACATGAATGCATATGCTAATATTATACAACATGAATGCATATGCTAATATTATACAACATGAATGTCAGGTGGGACATGTCAAGCATAATAAGCACCACCTTGAAGTCACCGTCAAAGTTTTCTTCAAGTGCAGCACCCCTCCCTCTCCCCCGTTCCCTCCCCCCTCTTCCCTCCCCCTCAACCCGTCCCCTCTCCTCCGTTCCCTCCCCCTCTCCCCCGTTCCCTCCCCCCTCTTCCCTCCCCCTCAACCCGTCCCCTCTCCTCCGTTCCCTCCCCCTCAACCCGTCCCCTCTCCCCTCTTCCCTCCTCCTCAACCCGTCCCCTCTCCCCTCTTCCCTCCTCCTCAACCCGTCCCCTCTCCCCCCTTCCCTCCCCATCCATGAGTCCCACAGTCTGGCGGTCAACGGCAACAGCTTCCCAAGAAATAAAAAAGGGGGAAATCTCGACATCAAATAATGCCTTTGTTTATATTCCTTTGGCTATTAACATATCAAGGGGATCTAAAGAAGCTTTGAATGCTGAGCCTCGCTGAGCGCAGACTGACGGCAGCGACTAGCTGGGGAGAGCTTTCCCACAGAGGGGCCAGACCCTCCACAAGCCCCAGGGGCCGGGCAAGGGCACACACGCAAGACGGGCCCACACATACACACACACACACACACACACACACACACACACACACACACACACACACACACACACACACACACACACACACACACACACACACACACACACACACACACACACACACACACACACACACACACACGTACACAAGTCTTCATCAAGGCCTCAACTCTCCACTTCACACTAGAAATCTAGACTCATGCGTTGTTCTTTTCTCAAGACAAACCCAAATACTTCTCTTCAGTCCAGCAGACATACTCTTTATTTAGGAGGTAGAACACGTTCTCCATGTCAATAAAGGCACTCTGGATCTGTCTGGGGAGAAACCATGTTGTGAGGTAATTTAATGTATATTAGACTGGAGAGAGACCATGTTGTGCGGTAATTTAATGTATATTAGACTGGAGAGAGATCATGTTGTGAGGTAATTTAATGTATATTAGACTGGAGAGAGACCATGTTCTGAGGTAATTTAATGTATATTAGACTGGAGAGAGACCATGTTCTGAGGTAATTTTATGTATATTAGACTGGAGAGAGACCATGTTCTGAGGTAATATAATGTATATTAAATTGGAGAGAGACCATGTTGTGAGGTAATATAATGTATATTAGACTGGAGAGAGACCATGTTGTGCGGTAATTTAATGTATATTAGACTGGAGAGAGACCATGTTCTGAGGTAATATAATGTATATTAAATTGGAGAGAGACCATGTTGTGCGGTAATTTAATGTATATTAAATTGGAGAGAGACCAAGTTGTGAGGTAATTTAATGTATATTAGATTGGAGAGAGACCATGTTGGGAGGTAATTTAATGTATATTAGACTGGAGAGAGACCATGTTGTGAGGTAATTTAATGTATATTAGATTGGAGAGAGACCATGTTGTGAGGTAATTTAATGTATATTAGACTGGAGAGAGACCATGTTGTGAGGTAATTTAATGTATATTAGACTGGAGAGAGACCATGTTGGGAGGTAATTTAATGTATATTAGACTGGAGAGAGACCATGTTCTGAGGTAATATAATGTATATTAAATTGGAGAGAGACCATGTTGTGAGGTAATATAATGTATATTAAATTGGAGAGAGACCATGTTGTGAGGTAATATAATGTATATTAAATTGGAGAGAGACCATGTTGTGAGGTAATATAATGTATATTAAATTGGAGAGAGACCATGTTGTGAGGTAATTTAATGTATATTAGACTGGAGAGAGACCATGTTGTGAGGTAATTTAATAAATATTAGACTGGAGAGAGACCATGTTGGGAGGTAATTTAATGTATATTAGACTGGAGAGAGACCAAGTTGTGCGGTAATATAATGTATATTAGACTGGAGAGAGACCATGTTGTGGGGTAATTTAATGTATATTAGACTGGAGAGAGACCAAGTTGTGCGGTAATTTAATGTATATTTCAGCTTTCGACATGGCGTTGATGTCCACTGTGTTCATGTCTTGTAGGAACAGTAGGAGAGACAAGCATGAGAGAGACAAGTGTGAAAGAAACAAGTGTGAGAGAGAAAAATGTGAGAGACAAGCGTGAGTGTGTGTGTGTGTGTGTGTGGTACCTCAGCAGGTTATTATAATTGGGGGTGCCTCACTCTACACTCCTCAGGATATCTCTGGTATGTCTCCCCAGGTGCAAGTGCAGTGACAGGGACTGGAGGAGGCCAAACAGATGGATTGGCTGGTATTACTAGGTAACAGGTATTAATAGGTAACAGGTATTAATAGGTAACAAGTATTAATAGGTAACAGGTATTAATAGGTAACAAGTATTAATAGGTAACAGGTATTAATAGGTAACAAGTATTAATAGGTAACAGGTATTAATATGTAACAAGTATTAATAGGTAACAGGTATTAATATGTAACAAGTATTAATAGGTAACAAGTATTAATAGGTAACAGGTATTAAAAGGTAACAGGTATTAATAGGTAACAGGTATTAATAGGTAACAAGTATTAAAAAGTAACAGGTATTAAAAGGTAACAGGTATTAATAGGTAACAGGTATTAATAGGTAACAAGTATTAATAGGTAACAGGTATTAATAGGTAACAGGTATTAATAGGTAACAAGTATTAATAGGTAACATGTATTAATAGGTAACAGGTATTAATAGGTAACAGGTATTAATAGGTAACAGGTATTAATAGGTAACAGGTATTAATATGTAACAAGTATTAATAGGTAACAGGTATTAATAGGTAACAAGTATTAATAGGTAACAGGTATTAATAGGTAACAGGTATTAATAAGTAACAGGTATTAATAGGTAACAGGTATTAATAGGTAACAAGTATTAATAGGTAACAGGTATTAATAGGTAACAGGTATTAATAGGTAACAGGTATTAATAGGTAACAGGTATTAATAGG
>CM055738.1:1368479-1424019 GCA_029465975.1 Dallia pectoralis | reverse complement strand
TTATTATTCATACCCATCTGGTACAGGGCACACTGGTTATTATTCATACCCATCTGGTACAGGGCACACTGGTTATTATTCATACCCATCTGGTACAGGGCACACTGGTTATTATTCATACCCATCTGGTACAGGGCACACTGGTTATTATTCATACCCATCTGGTACAGGGCTCAGAAACATCAGAAATTCAACAATAACAGTAAATGCCTAGAAAGTGGGCCAGGGGTTTCGCCCTGGCACAGGGGTGGGGGGCAGTGGGGGGTTTAGCCCTGGCACAGGGGTGAGGGGGCAGGGGGGGGTTTAGCCCTGGCACAGTGGTGGGGGGCGATGGGGGTTGATTTTCAGCCCTGGCACGATGTCGGGGGTCCTTGGGATAAAAGGTCTCTTGTAGCAGCGTGTTAACTCCTCTAAAAGCTCCTAATGCTCCCTAATCGTGACTGGCAGGGTGAGTGACCTCCCTATTGTCCCTCCACACCCCCCGGCAACACAAAAGACCTTGACTGTTGTAGTAAGGGAGAGAGAGACAGGGAGAAAGAGACAGGGAGAGAGAGACAGGGAGAGAGAGACAGGGAGAGAGAGAGACAGGGAGAGAGACAGGGAGAGAGAGACAGGGAGAGAGTGACAGGGAGAGAGAGACAGGGATGGAGAGACAGGGAGAGAGAGAGAGACAGGGAGAGAGAGACAGGAATGGAGAGAGGGGGATGATAGAGAGGTGGATGGTAGAGAGGTGGATGATAGAGAGGGAACAGCCATAGTATTCAGCCTTGGCTTGTGGGCCATTGATGCTGTCAGTTGGCTGAATGACTGGGGGACTTGACTGCAGGTTTGGGCACCACTCTCACATCCAGCTGGCCCTGATCCGTTGAAAAAGTTACATTTGAAGTTTCCCAGTTTGTCACCAGGGGTACCAGGGGGAGCACATTCAGCCCACATTCTGCTTTGGGATCGCCGGAGAAAACCGTTTCACAGAACAAATTATTCAGGAGCCTGATGAGGTCTGACTGATTGACCAGGTGTTCCAATTCACAGCAACACAAATGGCAAACGCTTAATGTAGCTTTGGAGTCTGATTAAGTCTGGAACATCTAGTGCCCAAACTCAACTTGGGTCGTAATGGTTCCCCTTCATTTTCCTTTTCAACTCTGTAATCAGGGACTAGTTTAGACCTGCTACACCACCTGGACCTCAATACCCAGCCTGTAGTCTCTCTAGTCTAATACCCAGCCTGTAGTCTCTGTGGTCTAATACCCAGCCTGTAGTCTCTCTGGTCTAATACACAGCCTGTAGTCTCTCTGGTCTAATACACAGCCTGTAGTCTCTCTGGTCTAATACCCAGCCTGTAGTCTCTCTGGTCTAATACCCAGCCTGTAGTCTCTCTAGTCTAATACCCAGCCTGTAGTCTCTCTGGTCTAATACCCAGCCTGTAGTCTCTCTGGTCTAATACCCAGCCTGTAGTCTCTCTAGTCTAATACCCAGCCTGTAGTCTCTCTGGTCTAATACCCAGCCTGTAGTCTCTCTGGTCTAATACCCAGCCTGTAGTCTCTCTGGTCTAATACCCAGCCTGTAGTCTCTCTGGTTTAATACCCAGCCTGTAGTCTCTGTGGTCTAATACCCAGCCTGTAGTCTCTCTGGTCTAATACCCAGCCTGTAGTCTCTCTATGTAGTCCATATGCCCAGGTCTAAAAACAGAATTTGAGGCACCAACGCCCTCTGCTGGTGTAAGAGTGCTACTACACTTCAACTTCAAATTGCAGAAAAAGCACAGAAATCCTTGGCACATCAGGTTTCACGTCAAGTAAAAGCAAATAAGATGATGCCTGGGCTAAGAATCTGGTGTCAGCAGTCTAGACATGTAGTCCGGTGGACAGTAGCTTGGTTGAACAGGGACATACAGAGAGTCTCACCTGTGTTTTGGGTTGAACAGGGACATACAGACAGTCTCACCTGTGTTTTGGGTTGAACAGGGACATACAGACAGTCTCACCTGTGTTTTGGGTTGAACACGGACATACAGAGAGTCTCACCTGTGTTTTGGGTTGAACAGGGACATACAGAGGGTCTCACCTGTGTTTTGGGTTGAACAGGGACATACAGAGAGTCTCACCTGTGTTTTGGGTTGAACAGGGGAATACAGACAGTCTCACCTGTGTTTTGTGTTGAACAGGGACATACAGACAGTCTCACCTGTGTTTTGGGTTGAACAGGGACATACAGACAGTTTCACCTGTGTTTTGGGTTGAACAGGGACATACAGACAGTCTCACCTGTGTTTTGGGTTGAACAGAGACATACAGACAGTCTCACCTGTGTTTTGTGTTGAACAGGGACATACAGACAGTTTCACCTGTGTTTTGGGTTGAACAGGGACATACAGAGAGTCTCACCTGTGTTTTGGGTTGAACACGGACATACAGAGAGTCTCACCTGTGTTATTGTAGGGCCATATTACAGGTGTGTGTAGATCTAAACCTGCTTGTAGGGCCATATTACAGGTGTGTGTAGATCTAAACCTGCTTGTAGGGCCATATAACAGGTGTGTGTAGATCTAAACCTGCTTGTAGGGCCATATAACAGGTGTGTGTAGATCTAAACCTGCTTGTAGGGCCATATTACAGGTGTGTGTAGATCTAAACCTGCTTGTAGGGCCATATAACAGGTGTGTGTAGATCTAAACCTGCTTGTAGGGCCATATAACAGGTGTGTGTAGATCTAAACCTGCTTGTAGGGCCATATAACAGGTGTGTGTAGATCTAAACCTGCTTGTAGGGCCATATTACAGGTGTGTGTAGATCTAAACCTGCTTGTAGGGCCATATAACAGGTGTGTGTAGATCTAAACCTGCTTGTAGGGCCATATTACAGGTGTGTGTAGATCTAAACCTGCTTGTAGGGCCATATTACAGGTGTGTGTAGATCTAAACCTGCTTGTAGGGCCATATTACAGGTGTGTGTAGATCTAAACCTGCTTGTAGGACCATGCTACAGGTGTGTGTAGATCTAAACCTGCTTGTAGGACCATGCTACAGGTGTGTGTAGATCTAAACCTGCTTGTAGGGCCATATAACAGGTGTGTGTAGATCTAAACCTGCTTGTAGGGCCATATTACAGGTGTGTGTAGATCTAAACCTGCTTGTAGGGCCATATTACAGGTGTGTGTAGATCTAAACCTGCTTGTAGGGCCATATTACAGGTGTGTGTAGATCTAAACCTGCTTGTAGGGCCATATTACAGGTGTGTGTAGATCTAAACCTGCTTGTAGGGCCATATTACAGATGTGTGTAGATCTAAACCTGCTTGTAGGGCCATATTACAGGTGTGTGTAGATCTAAACCTGCTTGTAGGGCCATTTTACAGGTGTGTGTAGATCTAAACCTGCTTGTAGGACCATATTACAGGTGTGTGTAGATCTAAACCTGCTTGTAGGGCCATATTACAGGTGTGTGTAGATCTAAACCTGCTTGTAGGGCCATATAACAGGTGTGTGTAGATCTAAACCTGCTTGTAGGGCCATATTACAGGTGTGTGTAGATCTAAACCTGCTTGTAGGGCCATATTACAGGTGTGTGTAGATCTAAACCTGCTTGTAGGGCCATATAACAGGTGTGTGTAGATCTAAACCTGCTTGTAGGGCCATATTACAGGTGTGTGTAGATCTAAACCTGCTTGTAGGGCCATATTACAGGTGTGTGTAGATCTAAACCTGCTTGTAGGGCCATATAACAGGTGTGTGTAGACCTAAACCTGCTTGTAGGACCATATTACAGGTGTGTGTAGATCTAAACCTGCTTGTAGGGCCATATTACAGGTGTGTGTAGATCTAAACCTGCTTGTAGGGCCATATAACAGGTGTGTGTAGATCTAAACCTGCTTGTAGGGCCATATTACAGGTGTGCGTATATCTAAACCTGCTTGTAGGGCCATATTACAGGTGTGTGTAGATCTAAACCTGCTTGTAGGGCCATATAACAGGTGTGTGTAGATCTAAACCTGCTTGTAGGGCCATATAACAGGTGTGTGTAGATCTAAACCTGCTTGTAGGGCCATATTACAGGTGTGCGTAGATCTAAACCTGCTTGTAGGGCCATATAACAGGTGTGTGTAGATCTAAACCTGCTTGTAGGGCCATATAACAGGTGTGTGTAGATCTAAACCTGCTTGTAGGGCCATATAACAGGTGTGTGTAGATCTAAACCTGCTTGTAGGGCCATATTACAGGTGTGTGTAGATCTAAACCTGCTTGTAGGGCCATATAACAGGTGTGTGTAGATCTAAACCTGCTTGTAGGGCCATATTACAGGTGTGTGTAGATCTAAACCTGCTTGTAGGGCCATATTACAGGTGTGTGTAGATCTAAACCTGCTTGTAGGGCCATATTACAGGTGTGTGTAGATCTAAACCTGCTTGTAGGGCCATGCTACAGGTGTGTGTAGATCTAAACCTGCTTGTAGGGCCATATTACAGGTGTGTGTAGATCTAAACCTGCTTGTAGGGCCATATTACAGGTGTGTGTAGATCTAAACCTGCTTGTAGGGCCATATTACAGGTGTGTGTAGATCTAAACCTGCTTGTACGGCCATATAACAGGTGTGTTTACCAGAGGTGTGTTTCATGCTGGCAGTTTCGGGTTGGGAGAGTTGCATCCTGTTCACCATTTAACTACTGAAGTTGTCCTGTTGACAAAACGCAGTCATTTGCCTTTCAGACCATATGCTTATCAATACAAATGTGGTCTCACAAAGCTCATTTCAACTTCCTCGAAATAAGACATCAATTAAGCTCAGAAAATTGCAACCTGACAATAAAAATATAATTCTTCCATTTTTACATTTACATTTTTACATTTCCATTTTTACATTTCCATTTTTACATTTGTATTTTTACATTTCCATTTTTACATTTACATTTTTACATTTACATTTTTACATTTACATTTTTACATTTGTATTTTTACATTTGTATATTTACATTTATATTTTTACATTTACATTTTTACATTTGCATTTTTACATTTGTATTTTCACATTTGTATTTTTACATTTACATTTTTACATTTGTATTTTTACATTTGTATTTTCACATTTGTTTTTTTACATTTGTATTTTTACATTTGTATTTTTACATTTGTATTTTTACATTTCATAGGCACTAAAACTTTCTGCTAAGCGACATGTTCAAAAGCAGTTTAGCCAGTTCTGAATAAGACTGCGGTCATCTCCAGGTGCTGTCCTGTCTGGAGGACGTGTCTTATTTCAGCAGGCTTGAATGTTTCAATATTAACAGATTAGTATCATGAATAACGAAATGTGATAATTTTCATAAAGCTGTTGTAAAACCAATGCAAAAAACGAATTCTTTATAATAAACAAGTAAAGGCTAGGACAAAAAAAATCTATGCATTCTTTAGCAAACACTGAAATACAGGACTCGCCATAAGATGAGCCATAAAGACCTTGTCACCAGATGTTTCAGACTGTTTTATGTTCTCCATAAATCTATTGGTACCAGCAAACAACCTGCTAACCCAGGAGAGTTTACCCAACAGACACCCTGCTCACTCAGGAGAGTTTACCCAACAGACACTCTGCTAACCCAGGAGAGTTTACCCAGCAGACACCCTGCTAACTCAGGAGAGTTTACCCAGCAGACACTCTGCTAACTCAGGAGAGTTTACCCAGCAGACACTCTGCTAACTCAGGAGAGTTTACCCAGCAGACACCCTGCTAACTCAGGAGAGTTTACCCAGCAGACACCCTGCTAACTCAGGAGAGTTTACCCAGCAGACACTCTGCTAACTCAGGAGAGTTTACCCAGCAGACACCCTGCTAACTCAGGAGAGTTTACCCAGCAGACACCCTGCTAACTCAGGAGAGTTGACTTGTCCGTTTCAGACTGACACTTGACCTGTCCGTTTCAGACAGCGGCTGCTGGAACGTTCCTGAAGTTATCAAATGGAGCCTAAACCCAAGTAAGTTCTGTTACACTTCATGTATGTGACATGTTGGTGACAGTAGGTGACATGTGGCAGTATGTGACAAGTATGTAGCAGTATGTGACAAGTATGTAGCAGTATGTGACATGTTGGTGACAGTAGGTGACATGTATGTAGCAGTATGTGACAAGTATGTAGCAGTATGTGACATGTTGGTGACAGTAGGTGACATGTATGTAGCAGTATGTGACAAGTATGTAGCAGTATGTGACAAGTATGTAGCAGTATGTGACATGTTGGTGACAGTAGGTGACATGTATGTAGCAGTATGTGACAAGTATGTAGCAGTATGTGACATGTATGTAGCAGTATCTGACATGTATGTAGCAGTAGGTGAAACTCACTAGCGTGCTCTATAACCTAGTCCTGTCCTGAAACTCACTGCCGTGCTCTATAACCTAGTCCTGAAACTCACTGCCGTGTCCTATAACCTAGTCCTGAAACTCACTGCCGTGTCCTATAACCTAGTCCTGAAACTCACTGCCGTGCTCTATAACCTAGTCCTGTCCTGACACTCACTGCCGTGTCCTATAACCTAGTCCTGAAACTCACTGCCGTGCTCTATAACCTAGTCCTGTCCTGACACTCACTGCCGTGTCCTATAACCTAGTCCTGAAACTCACTGCCATGCTCTATAACCTAGTCCTGTCCTGACACTCACTGCCGTGTCCTATAACCTAGTCCTGAAACTCACTGCCGTGCTCTATAACCTAGTCCTGTCCTGACACTCACTGCCGTGCTCTATAACCTAGTCCTGTCCTGACACTCACTGCCGTGCTCTATAACCTAGTCCTGAAACTCACTGCCATGTCCTATAACCTAGTCCTGTCCTGACACTCACTGCCGTGCTCTATAACCTAGTCCTGTCCTGACACTCACTGCCGTGCTCTATAACCTAGTCCTGTCCTGACACTCACTGCCGTGCTCTATAACCTAGTCCTGACACTCACTGCCGTGCTCTATAACCTAGTCCTGAAACTCACTGCCATGTCCTATAACCTAGTCCTTCTGCAGGATAATTTTAGTGTCCTACTATGTGATAGAGAAACTTCCAACTGGAGGTTACAGGGTTCCACTGGTTCTGATACCTTTAGATGCGTGATCAGGTGAGGGCAGGTTCTACTATGTGATAGAGAAACTCACAACCGGACGTTACAGGGTTCAACTTGGTTCCACTTGGTTCTGATACCTTTAGCTGTGTGATCAGGTGAGGACAGGTTCTACAATGTGATAGAGAAACTCCCAACCGGACGTTACAGGGTCCTACTTGGTTCCACTTGGTTCTGATACCTTTAGCTGTGTGATCAGGTGAGGACAGGTTCTACAATGTGATAGAGAAACTCCCAACCGGACGTTACAGGGTCCTACTTGGTTCCACTTGGTTCTGATACCTTTAGCTGTGTGATCAGGTGAGGACAGGTTCTACAATGTGATAGAGAAACTCCCAACCGGACGTTACAGGGTCCTACTTGGTTCCACTTGGTTCTAATACCTTTAGCTGTGTGATCAGGTGAGGACAGGTTCTACAATGTGATAGAGAAACTCCCAACCGGACGTTACAGGGTCCTACTTGGTTCCACTTGGTTCTGATACCTTTAGCTGTGTGATCAGGTGAGGACAGGTTATTCGATAAATACACTAGAAGTAAAACATCAATATGCGCGATTGAAATACAAACCAGTTCAAGTCAAACATGGGAGGAGAGACCAGAGACTGACTGGCTGTGTGGAGGAGGAACTTAAAAATGCATTTGACACAGAGCAGTCAGACACTTTTAAAACCAGATGTATATTTATGGTTGAAGGATTTGGGACATAACATAAGAGCTGAACACCTAATGCAGATTTACAAACAAGAACAATTAGGGCTTAATTCCTCAGAAATATATAGATTTTTCATCTGGTCGGCTTTGCAATTTGAACCAAAACATTTTGGTCAACAGCCTAACAATTGAACAACTCGGCTAGCTGAAGTCCTGATATCTGTGGAATCAGGCTTGGAGCATTACAGAAACATCTGAGGAACATCTGTGGAATATATTTTCCTCTCAGAATGGATAAAGATGTATCCAGCCCAGTTATTGGTCCCAGGTAAGATGATCTTGAAACAAATATTAAAGTTGGAGTCAAAGTTTTTTACTCCAGACCGAAGAATGGACATTCATTTAACATCTTCTAGTCACTCCATCGTTAACTAGTTTGAGGCAGGTGTATTATACACTTGAATTAAAGCCAACCTGGAACTTCTCTGATCAGAAGTTCAGATGACAAGGTTAATATAAGTCACCCAACTATTTTTGTTCTCTAGCCTAGTTGTTCATAGGTTACTTCAGCTGACTTTGAAGGAGCCATATTGTAAATATGAAACTTACTGTATGTATTGTGTTTCGTTCAACCGTATGAGAAAATAATAACCAAATGATGTGCAATTAGCATGGGTGTGTTTATGAAAAAGAGTTTGTGAAAGAGGTCTCATTTGTAATACAGGAAGGGAATGTTTGGCCTGAAAGGGAAGAAGAAGAAAGTCAACACCACTGGTCTAGTCTTGGCAAATAAAGGAGCTTCAGGTAAGGCCTTAAAGCAAACACTCTGCTGTGTACAACTCTAATGTGCAGTAACAGACAACTCTAATGTACAGTAACAGACAACTCTAATGTGCAGTAACAGACAACTCTAATGTGCAGTAACAGACAACTCTAATGTACAGTAACAGACAACTCTAATGTACAGTAACAGACAACTCTAATGTACAGTAACAGACAACTCTAATGTACAGTAACAGACAACTCTAATGTGCAGTAACAGACAACTCTAATGTACAGTAACAGACAACTCTAATGTACAGTAACAGACAACTCTAATGTACAGTAACAGACAACTCTAATGTACAGTAACAGACAACTCTAATGTACAGTAACAGACAACTCTAATGTACAGTAACAGACAACTCTAATGTACAGTAACAGACAACTCTAATGTGCAGTAACAGACAACTCTAATGTACAGTAACAGACAACTCTAATGTGCAGTAACAGACAACTCTAATGTGCAGTAACAGACAACTCTAATGTGCAGTAACAGACAACTCTAATGACAGTAACAGACAACTAATGTGCAGTAACAGACAACTCTAATGTAATGTCTAATGTGCAGTAACAGACAACTCTAATGTACAGTAACAGACAACTCTAATGTACAGTAACTAGAACAGACAACTCTAATGTGCTAACAGACAACTGTGCAGTAACAGACAACTCTAATGTACAGTAACAGACAACTCTAATGTACAGTAACAGACAACTCTAATGTACAGTAACAGACAACTCTAATGTGCAGTAACAGACAACTCTAATGTGCAGTAACAGACAACTCTAATGTACAGTAACAGACAACTCTAATGTACAGTAACAGACAACTCTAATGTGCAGTAACAGACAACTCTAATGTGCAGTAACAGACAACTCTAATGTGCAGTAACAGACAACTCTAATGTACAGTAACAGACAACTCTAATGTGCAGTAACAGACAACTCTAATGTGCAGTAACAGACAACTCTAATGTACAGTAACAGACAACTCTAATGTGCAGTAACAGACAACTCTAATGTGCAGTAACAGACAACTCTAATGTGCAGTAACAGACAACTCTAATGTGCAGTAACAGACAACTCTAATGTACAGTAACAGACTCTAATGTGCAGTAACAGACTCTAATGTGCAGTAACTCTAATGTGCAGTAACAGACAACTCTAATGTGCAGTAACAGACAACTCTAATGTACAGTAACAGACAACTCTAATGTACAGTAACAGACAACTCTAATGTGCAGTAACAGACAACTCTAATGTGCAGTAACAGACAACTCTAATGTGCAGTAACAGACAACTCTAATGTGCAGTAACAGACAACTCTAATGTGCAGTAACAGACAACTCTAATCTCTAATGTGCAGTAACAGACAACTCTAATGTGCAGTAACAGACAACTCTAATGTGCAGTACTCTAATGTGCAGTAACAGACAACTCTAATGTGCAGTAACAGACAACTCTAATGTGCAGTAACAGACAACTCTAATGTGCAGTAACAGACAACTCTAATGTGCAGTAACAGACAACTCTAATGTGCAGTAACAGACAACTCTAATGTGCAGTAACAGTACAACTCTAATGTGCAGTAACTCTAATGTACAGTAACAGACAACTCTAATGTGCAGTAACAGACAACTCTAATGTGCAGTAACAGACAACTAATGTGCAGTAACAGACAACTCTAATGTGCAGTAACAGACAACTCTAATGTGCAGTAACAGACAACTCTAATGTGCAGTAACAGACAACTCTAATGTGCAGTAACAGACAACTCTAATGTGCAGTAACAGACAACTCTAATGTGCAGTAACAGACAACTCTAATGTGCAGTAACAGACAACTCTAATGTGCAGTAACAGACAACTCTAATGTGCAGTACTCTAATGTGCAGTACTCTAATGTGCAGTACTCTAGTGCAGTACTCTAATGTGCAGTACTCAACTCTAATGTGCAGTACTCTAATGTGCAGTACAGACAACTCTAATGTGCAGTACTCTAATGTGCAGTAACAGTACTCTAATGTGCAGTACTCAGACAGTACTCTAATGTGCAGTACTCTAATGTGCAGTACTCTAATGTGCAGTACTCTAATGTGCAGTACTCTAATGTGCAGTACTCTAATGTGCAGTACTCTAATGTGCAGTACTCTAATGTGCAGTACTCTAATGTGCAGTACTCTAATGTGCAGTACTCTAATGTGCAGTACTCTAATGTGCAGTACTCTAATGTGCAGTACTCTAATGTGCAGTACTCTAATGTGCAGTACTCTAATGTGCAGTACTCTAATGTGCAGTACTCTAATGTGCAGTACTCTAATGTGCAGTACTCTAATGTGCAGTACTCTAATGTGCAGTACCAGACAACTCTAATGTGCAGTAACAGACAACTCTAATGTGCAGTAACAGACAACTCTAATGTACAGTAACAGACAAATCTAATGTGCAGTAACAGACAACTCTAATGTGCAGTAACAGACAACTCTAATGTGCAGTAACAGACAACTCTAATGTACAGTAACAGACAACTCTAGTATATGTAGTTGTACCCTATTTCCTATAACCTCGGAGATGACCTCAGACTCAGAGATTACCTCAGATATTACCTCAGATATTACCTCAGAGATAACTTTAGAGATTACCTCAGAGATGACATAAGACTCAGAGATTACCTCAGAGATTACCTCAGAGATTACCGTGATCAAACAGTCATGTGCTTCAATGTTCATAGAACTGTTGACCTTCATGGTTTGTTTGTTTTTGCCATTTATAAACACCTACCTAAATGCTATCATGTGATTGGAGTCACAAGTTAACATGTACACACCAGGTTTGGTAACAGGGAACAGCTCGAAACTAGTCAACATGTAAACACACAGGAAGTCCAGGCCATTTTCAGTAAACAAACATTGGAACTAATAGAACATTCAGGCATAACTTTCTCTGTTCTTACATTGCAACAGTGGAAAAACAACTTTCTGCTAAAGAAAAGTGAGAACACATTGCTACCAATGAGTTCACCACCTCTGTGTACCGTGATATTATCAGGTTTATTGCTGGTATTAGCTTCCTTCCTGAAGTGAATTTAGTTGATGACTTCAGTGAGTGTCCTTAGAGTTAACCAGTCGTGTGCTTGTTCCTGTCACGGATCTTTGAGGCGAGTTGGAGGAATCAGGTGCAAGCAGAATCATGTTTGAGGGGTTTTATAAAAGAAAACAAACAATAAATGGAAAAAAAATATAGACTGTTTGAAAATGAAGCTGTCTGTAACAGTCACCTGTATTCTCACCTGTAACACTCACCTGTAACACTCACCTTTATTCTCACCTGTAACACTCACCTTTATTCTCACCTGTAACACTCACCTTTATTCTCACCTGTAACACTCACCTTTATTCTCACCTGTAACACTCACCTGTATTCTCACCTGTAACACTCACCTTTATTATCACCTTTATTCTCACCTGTAACACTCACCTTTATTCTCACCTGTAACACTCACCTTTATTCTCACCTGTAACACTCACCTGTATTCTCACCTGTAACACTCACCTTTATTATCACCTTTATTCTCACCTGTAACACTCACCTTTATTCTCACCTGTAACACTCACCTTTATTCTCACCTGTAACACTCACCTTTATTCTCACCTGTAACACTCACCTTTATTCTCACCTGTAACACTCACCTTTATTCTCACCTGTAACACTCACCTTTATTCTCACCTGTAACACTCACCTTTATTCTCACCTGTAACACTCACCTTTATTCTCACCTGTAACACTCACCTTTATTCTCACCTGTAACACTCACCTTTATTCTCACCTGTAACACTCAGATGGTTCTGAAGCTCCGTTTAACCCAGAGCCCACTGGTCTGGGAGAAGCTCAGAAACCTGAGGAAGCAAAGACCTCAGGAATCGTTCCGGTCAGACAGATACTCCACACCAAGAGGTATAGGAGTGACTCACACCACACACACAATGTACAACTCACACTGTTATAGGCATGTTATTACAGCACATTCCGGTCAGACAGATACTCCACACCAAGAGGTGTAGGAGTGATTCACACAGACACACACACACACACCGACACAATGTACAACTCACACTGTTATAGGCATGTTATTACAACACATTCCAGTCGGACAGATACTCCACACCAAGAGATGTGGAGTATAGGAGTGATTCACACCGACACACACTGACACAAGGTACAACTCACACTGTTATAGGCATGTTATTACAGCACATTCCAGTCAGACAGATACTCCACACCAAGAGGTATAGGAGTGATTCACACCGACACACACCGACACAATGTACAACTCAAACTGTTATAGGCATGTTTTTACACTGTAAATTAAGTACATGTATTTTAACTCCACACAGGTCCAAACTTAAGACAAAGATTGTGGACAGTGAGAGTCGACCACAGACATACCAGGTATTTAACAGCCATAATGTCACTACTCTCTCTCAATTATCTTCTGTTTCACATGTGTGTGCTATATTTCTAGTGTTTCCGTATTTCATGTATTTTTTGCTTCCATTGCAGAACTGTTCATTCAGCAACATCTCTCTCTCTCCACTCTCCTGCCAAATGAAGCTTAATATGAAAAAACCATTTATAAAGTATATATAATACTGTGTGTATTGTGAATACAGTGTGTGATTATATATCATGTATACACAACCCCGTATACAAATGTCCAGAAGCACCATTTTTCTGGTAAAATTCCTGATTCCTGAGTGTTTTTGTGTTTTTGACGGGCAGATTTCCATCAGCATAACTGAGGCCAAACAGCTGGTGGGAGAGAACATTGATCCAAGCGTGATCATTGAGATGGGAGACGAAAAGAAACAGACCACGGTGAAGGAGAGCACCAACGCACCTTTCTTCAATGAGGTGAAGTGACACAACTGCTGATGGCCTGCCTGGTTCCTCATCACATTTCTTTCTATAGTTTAGGTTGTAGGTATGTGTCACTGTACAGAAGGTTGTTATGTGTCACTGTACAGAAGGCTGTAGTTATGTGTCACTGTACAGAAGGCTGTAGTTATGTGTCACTGTACAGAAGGTTGTAGTTATGTGTCACTGTACAGAAGGTTGTAGTTATGTGTCACTGTACAGAAGGCTGTAGTTATGTGTCACTGTACAGAAGGTTGTAGTTATGTGTCACTGTACAGAAGGCTGTAGTTATGTGTCACTGTACAAAAGGCTGTAGTTATGTGTCACTGTACAGAAGGCTGTAGTTATGTGTCATTGTACAGAAGGCTGTAGTTATGTGTCACTGTACAGAAGGCTGTAGTTATGTGTCACTGTACAGAAGGCTGTAGTTATGTGTCACTGTACAGAAGGTTGTTATGTGTCACTGTACAGAAGGCTGTAGTTATGTGTCACTGTACAGAAGGCTGTAGTTATGTGTCACTGTACAAAAGGCTGTAGTTATGTGTCACTGTACAGAAGGCTGTAGTTATGTGTCACTGTACAGAAGGCTGTAGTTATGTGTCACTGTACAGAAGGCTGTAGTTATGTGTCACTGTACAGAAGGCTGTAGTTATGTGTCACTGTACAGAAGGCTGTAGTTATGTGTCACTGTACAGAAGGTTGTAGTTATGTGTCACTGTACAGAAGGCTGTAGTTATGTGTCACTGTACAGAAGGCTGTAGTTATGTGTCACTGTACAGAAGGTTGTAGTTATGTGTCACTGTACAGAAGGCTGTAGTTATGTGTCACTGTACAGAAGGCTGTAGTTATGTGTCATTGTACAGAAGGCTGTAGTTATGTGTCACTGTACAGAAGGTTGTTATGTGTCACTGTACAGAAGGCTGTAGTTATGTGTCACTGTACAGAAGGTTGTAGTTATGTGTCACTGTACAGAAGGCTGTAGTTATGTGTCACTGTACAGAAGGTTGTAGTTATGTGTCACTGTACAGAAGGCTGTAGTTATGTGTCACAGAAGGCTGTGTTATGTGTCACTGTACAGAAGGCTGTAGTTATGTGTCACTGTACACTGAAGGTTGTTATGTGTCACTGTACAGAAGGCTGTAGTTATGTGTCACTGTACAGAAGGTTGTAGTTATGTGTCACTGTACAGAAGGCTGTAGTTATGTGTCACTGTACAGAAGGTTGTAGTTATGTGTCACTGTACAGAAGGCTGTAGTTATGTGTCACTGTACAGAAGGCTGTAGTTATGTGTCACTGTACAGAAGGCTGTAGTTATGTGTCAGTACAGAAGGCTGTAGTTATGTGTCATGTACAGAAGGCTGTAGTTATGTGTCACTGTACAGAAGGCTGTAGTTATGTGTCACTGTACAGAAGGCTGTAGTTATGTGTCACTGTACAGAAGGTTGTAGTTATGTGTCACTGTACAGAAGGCTGTAGTTATGTGTCACTGTACAGAAGGTTGTAGTTATGTGTCACTGTACAGAAGGCTGTAGTTATGTGTCACTGTACAGAAGGCTGTAGTTATGTGTCACTGTCACTGTACACTGTACAAAGGCTGTAGTTATGTGTCACTGTACAGAAGGCTGTAGTTATGTGTCATTGTACAGAAGGCTGTAGTTATGTGTCACTGTACAGAAGGCTGTAGTTATGTGTCACTGTACAGAAGGCTGTAGTTATGTGTCACTGTACAGAAGGCTGTGTTATGTGTCACTGTACAGAAGGCTGTAGTTATGTGTCACTGTACAGAAGGCTGTAGTTATGTGTCACTGTACAGAAGGTTGTAGTTATGTGTCACTGTACAGAAGGCTGTAGTTATGTGTCACTGTACAGAAGGTTGTAGTTATGTGTCACTGTACAGAAGGCTGTAGTTATGTGTCACTGTACAAAGGCTGTAGTTATGTGTCACTGTACAGAAGGCTGTAGTTATGTGTCACTGTACAGAAGGCTGTAGTTATGTGTCACTGTACAGAAGGCTGTAGTTATGTGTCACTGTACAGAAGGCTGTAGTTATGTGTCACTGTACAGAAGGTTGTAGTTATGTGTCACTGTACAGAAGGCTGTAGTTATGTGTCACTGTACAGAAGGCTGTAGTTATGTGTCACTGTACAGAAGGTTGTAGTTATGTGTCACTGTACAGAAGGCTGTAGTTATGTGTCACTGTACAGAAGGTTGTAGTTATGTGTCACTGTACAGAAGGCTGTAGTTATGTGTCACTGTACAGAAGGCTGTAGTTATGTGTCACTGTACAGAAGGTTGTAGTTATGTGTCACTGTACAGAAGGCTGTAGTTATGTGTCACTGTACAGAAGGTTGTAGTTATGTGTCACTGTACAGAAGGCTGTAGTTATGTGTCACTGTACAGAAGGCTGTAGTTATGTGTCACTGTACAGAAGGTTGTAGTTATGTGTCACTGTACAGAAGGCTGTAGTTATGTGTCACTGTACAGAAGGTTGTAGTTATGTGTCACTGTACAGAAGGCTGTAGTTATGTGTCACTGTACAAAAGGCTGTAGTTATGTGTCACTGTACAGAAGGCTGTAGTTATGTGTCATTGTACAGAAGGCTGTAGTTATGTGTCACTGTACAGAAGGCTGTAGTTATGTGTCACTGTACAGAAGGCTGTAGTTATGTGTCACTGTACAGAAGGTTGTTATGTGTCACTGTACAGAAGGCTGTAGTTATGTGTCACTGTACAGAAGGTTGTAGTTATGTGTCACTGTACAGAAGGCTGTTATGTGTCATTGTATGGCAGCTGTAAGGCTGTTGGAATAACAAGTCACATTCTCTTCCTGTATTCAAACAGTACTTCGTCTTTGATTATTATGGTCACCAACAGAGCTTTTTTGACAAAGTCATCAAACTATCAGTGAGTAATCAACATGAATGTGGGGTGACTGAACCGGGTCAGGATTCTACCATGCATTCATGAAAACACTACTGAGGTTTTTCTCTTTACTGCAGGTGATGCATACGAAGATTATGAAGGGGTTCTGTGTGGGTTCCTTTAAACTAGACGTGGGAACGGTGTATCGACAGCCAGGTAAGAGAACTATAAACACGTCTCCCCCTGTCTGACACAGTCACCCTCAACTATGGTGTTGACACAAAGTCTCTGTAGAGTCACATGCATAGTGCGTCACGCCCAATAAGCCAGAACCTGAAATACATCCTGTTTCAGGTCACCAGTTCATCAATAAGTGGGCGGTGCTGACAGACCCGGCAGATATTAGAGCAGGGGTCAAAGGTTACCTGAAGTGTGACATCAGCGTTGCCGGGAAGGGAGACGTCACACAGTCCTCACAGAAGACCAGTGAAGCAGATGAACAGATAAACAAGTGAGACACACACCTTCACACTCACACACTCACACACTCACACACACACTCCAACACACTCACACATTCACACACACACATACTCTAACACACTCCAACACACACACACTCACTCACTCACTCACTCACTCACTCACTCACACACACAAACTCACACACATACTCACACACACTCCAACATACACACACACACACACACACGGATTGTAACCTTCATTGGCTTTCTGAAGACAGAATAGGCGATCTAAGTTTTCATTAGAAGTCTGGAATAATTTAAAAATAAAACATTATTTCAACCTTTTTGGATGCTGTCCTGTATTGTCTTGCTGTTGCCCAGAAACCTGCTACTTCCTGAGGGCTTTCCATCCGAGCGTCCTTGGGCCAGATTCTCTGTGAAGGTGTACAGAGCTGAGGGCCTGCCTCGGAACAACTCATCCATCATGGCTAACGTCACCAAAGCCTTTATAGGGGATAACACAGCCCTCATCGATCCTTACGTGGTGGTGACGTTCTTCAAACAGATGGTACTGATGACAACAGTTGAGATGTGTGGCTCTCTTATTCTCTATGCCAGGTCCCAGTCCACATGTTCACCAACCCTTTTCCTGTCTCAGGGCCGGACATCCACCCAGAAGAGCACAGCAGACCCGGTCTGGAACGAGCAGATAGTGTTTACAGAGATGTTCCCTCCGCTGTGTCAGAGGCTGAAGATTCAGGTCTGGGATGAGGGCAGTATGAACGACGTCGCCATAGGAACGCACTACATTGACCTGAGGAGAATCTCTAACGAACAGGATGGGGATAAAGGTCAGGGGTCATTAAGAAGAAGAATTTAATCATCACATAAATTATTAATTGATGCTCTGCTGTGATTTAAATTCAACTATAATCTAGAGTGATTTGCAGAATCTGTAGTATTCAGTCATGTGATACACTGGCAGACTTATTTGAGCTCCTCTATTTTCAATGTAGTATACAGATTGGGCCCATTTTCAGAGACAGAATTGTTAGGGCACTTTATAGGAAACATAGAGCTGTTTGGAGCACATCCATAGAGTCAGCTAGAGTTCTGATGTGCCCCATGTTGGCATTGTAGCCAGTCATAGAGTCAGCTAGAGTTCTGATGTGCCCTATGTTGGCATTGTTGCCAGCCATAGAGTCAACTAGAGTTCTGATGTGCCCCATGTTGGCATTGTAGCCAGCCATAGAGTCAGCTAGAGTTCTGATGTGCCCTATGTTGGCATTGTTGCCAGCCATAGAGTCAACTAGAGTTCTGATGTGCCCCATGTTGGCATTGTAGCCAGCCATAGAGTCAGCTAGAGTTCTGATCTGCCCCATGTTGGCATTGTAGCCAGTCATAGAGTCAGCTAGAGTTCTGATGTGCCCCATGTTGGCATTGTAGCCAGCCATAGAGTCAGCTAGAGTTCTGATGTGCCCCATGATGGCATTGTAGCCAGCCATAGAGTCAGCTAGAGTTCTGATGTGCCCCATGTTGGCATTGTAGCCAGCCATAGAGTCAGCTAGAGTTCTGATGTGCCCCATGTTGGCATTGTAGCCAGCCATAGAGTCAGCTAGAGTTATGATGTGCCCCATGTTGGCATTGTGTTAGCCATAGAGTCAGCTAGAGTTCTGATGTGCCCCATGTTGGCATTGTAGCCAGCCATAGAGTCAGCTAGAGTTCTGATGTGCCCCATGTTGGCATTGTAGCCAGCCATAGAGTCAGCTAGAGTTCTGATGTGCCCCATGTTGGCATTGTAGCCAGCCATAGAGTCAGCTAGAGTTCTGATGTGCCCCATGTTGGCATTGTAGAGTTCTGATGTGCCCCATGTTGGCATTGTAGCCAGCCATAGAGTCAGCTAGAGTTCTGATGTGCCCCATGTTGGCATTGTAGCCAGCCATAGAGTCAGCTAGAGTTCTGATGTGCCCCATGTTGGCATTGTAGCCAGCCATAGAGTCAGCTAGAGTTCTGATGTGCCCCATGTTGGCATTGTAGCCAGCCATAGAGTCAGCTAGAGTTCTGATGTGCCCCATGTTGGCATTGTAGCCAGCCATAGAGTCAGCTAGAGTTCTGATGTGCCCCATGTTGGCATTGTAGCCAGCCATAGAGTCAGCTAGAGTTCTGATGTGCCCCATGTTGGCATTGTAGCCAGCCATAGAGTCAGCTAGAGTTCTGATGTGCCCCATGTTGGCATTGTAGCCAGCCATAGAGTCAGCTAGAGTTCTGATGTGCCCCATGTTGGCATTGTAGCCAGCCATAGAGTCAGCTAGAGTTCTGATGTGCCCCATGTTGGCATTGTAGCCAGCCATAGAGTCAGCTAGAGTTCTGATGTGCCCCATGTTGGCATTGTAGCCAGCCATAGAGTCAGCTAGAGTTCTGATGTGCCCCATGTTGGCATTGTAGCCAGCCATAGAGTCAGCTAGAGTTCTGATGTGCCCCATGTTGGCATTGTAGCCAGCCATAGAGTCAGCTAGAGTTCTGATGTGCCCCATGTTGGCATTGTAGCCAGCCATAGAGTCAGCTAGAGTTCTGATGTGCCCCATGTTGGCATTGTAGCCAGCCATAGAGTCAGCTAGAGTTCTGATGTGCCCCATGTTGGCATTGTAGCCAGCCATAGAGTCAGCTAGAGTTCTGATGTGCCCCATGTTGGCATTGTAGCCAGCCATAGAGTCAGCTAGAGTTCTGATGTGCCCCATGTTGGCATTGTAGCCAGCCATAGAGTCAGCTAGAGTTCTGATGTGCCCCATGTTGGCATGTGTTAGCCATAGAGTCAGCTAGAGTTCTGATGTGCCCCATGTTGGCATTGTAGCCAGCCATAGAGTCAGCTAGAGTTCTGATGTGCCCCATGTTGGCATTGTAGCCAGCCATAGAGTCAGCTAGAGTTCTGATGTGCCCCATGTTGGCATTGTAGCCAGCCATAGAGTCAGCTAGAGTTCTGATGTGCCCCATGTTGGCATTGTGTTAGCCATAGAGTCAGCTAGAGTTCTGATGTGCCCCATGTTGGCATTGTAGCCAGCCATAGAGTCAGCTAGAGTTCTGATGTGCCCCATGTTGGCATTGTGTTAGCCATAGAGTCAGCTAGAGTTCTGATGTGCCCCATGTTGGCATTGTGTTAGCCATAGAGTCAGCTAGAGTTCTGATGTGCCCCATGTTGGCATTGTGTTAGCCATAGAGTCAGCTAGAGTTCTGATGTGCCCCATGTTGGCATTGTGTTAGCCATAGAGTCAGCTAGAGTTCTGATGTGCCCCATGTTGGCATTGTGTTAGCTGATACTCTACTATATTCTGATACTCAATCATCTGAACATGTGTTGTCATCACCACCTCCAGGATTCCTGCCCACCTTTGGCCCAGCTTGGGTCAACATCTACGGGTCAGCTCGTAACTTCTCCCTGGTGGACGATAACACAGAACTAAATGAAGGTGTGGGGGAGGGCGTGTCCTGGAGGGGTCGGGTGTACCTGGAGCTGGCAGTAGAGATCCACTCTGGGGTAGGAGGTGGGCAGGAGTCCAAGAAGGCCCCGCTGGTAAAGCCAGGGAAGACAGGAGGAGGAGCACCAGGGGGAGCAGGAGAGGAAGACAAGAGCAAGGTTGTTGGGGCGGAGGTGATGCAAGTGGAGTCTCCACCTCAGGTGAGAGGTCACGATGATGAAGGTGATGATGAAGGTGATGACGATAATTATTGAGGGGATGATAGTGGTGAAAAAATAATGATGTGGAAGATAATGGGGATGATGGTGATGAGGAAGGTAATGGTGATGAATATGGTGATGAGGAAGATAATGGTGATGATGGTGATGAGGAAGGTAATGGTGATGAATATGGTGATGAGGAAGATAATGGTGATGATGGTGATGAGGAAGGTAATGGTGATGAATATGGTGATGAGGAAGATAATGGTGATGATGGTGATGAGGAAGGTAATGGTGATGAATATGGTGATGAGGAAGGTAATGGTGAGGATGGTGATGAGGAAGGTAATGGTGATGAATATGGTGATGAGGAAGATAATGGTGATGAGGAAGGTAATGGTGATGATGGTGATGAGGAAGGTAATGGTGATGAATATGGTGATGAGGAAGATAATGGTGAGGATGAGGAAGATAATGGTGAGGATGGTGAGGATGAGGAAGGTAATGGTGAAGATGATGGTGATGAGGAAGATAATGGTGATGATGGTGATGAGGAAGGTAATGGTGAGGATGAGGAAGATAATGGTGATGATGGTGATGAGGAAGGTAATGGTGAAGATGATGGTGATGAGGAAGATAATGGTGATGATGGTGATGAGGAAGGTAATGGTGATGAATATGGTGATGAGGAAGATAATGGTGATGATGGTGATGAGGAAGGTAATGGTGATGATGGTGATGAGGAAGGTAATGGTGAGGATGAGGAAGATAATGGTGAGGATGGTGAGGATGAGGAAGGTAATGGTGAAGATGATGGTGATGAGGAAGGTAATGGTGATGATGATGGTGATGAGGAAGATAATGGTGATGATGATGGTGATGAGGAAGATAATGGTGAGGATGAGGAAGGTAATGGTGAGGATGAGGAAGATAATGGTGAGGATGAGAAAGATAATGGTGATGATGGTGATGAGGAAGGTAATGGTGATGAGGATGAGGAAGATAATGGTGAGGATGAGGAAGATAATGGTGAGGATGGTGAGGATGAGGAAGGTAATGGTGAAGATGATGGTGATGAGGAAGGTAATGGTGATGATGATGGTGATGAGGAAGATAATGGTGATGATGATGGTGATGAGGAAGATAATGGTGAGGATGAGGAAGGTAATGGTGAGGATGAGGAAGATAATGGTGAGGATGAGGAAGATAATGGTGAGGATGAGGAAGATAATGGTGAGGATGAGGAAGGTAATGGTGAGGATGAGGAAGATAATGGTGAGGATGAGGAAGATAATGGTGTTGAGGAAGATAATGGTGATGAGGAAGATAATGGTGATAAGGAAGATGATGGTGAGGATGAGGAAGATGATAGTTGTAATAATGGCGCAACGTATTTAATCATCGTGTCCTTATTCCTCTCAGCTGGATAATAATGATGATGATGATGATGTAACGTATTTATTCCTTATTCCTCTCAGCTGGATAATGATGATGATGATGTAACGTATTTATTCCTTATTCCTCTCAGCTGGATAATGATGATGATGATGTAACGTATTTATTCCTTATTCCTCTCAGCTGGATAATGATGATGATGATGTAACGTATTTATTCCTTATTCCTCTCAGCTGGATAATGATGATGATGATGATGATGTAACGTATTTATTCCTTATTCCTCTCAGCTGGATAATAATGATGATGATGTAACGTATTTATTCCTTATTCCTCTCAGCTGGATAATAATGTGAACGTATTTATTCCTTATTCCTCTCAGCTGGATAATAATGATGATGATGTAACGTATTTATTCCTTATTCCTCTCAGCTGGATAATGATGATGATGATGATGTAACGTATTTATTCCTTATTCCTCTCAGCTGGATAATAATGATGATGATGTAACGTATTTATTCCTTATTCCTCTCAGCTGGATAATGATGATGATGATGTAACGTATTTATTCCTTATTCCTCTCAGCTGGATAATAATGATGATGATGATGTAACGTATTTATTCCTTATTCCTCTCAGCTGGATAATGATGATGATGATGTAACGTATTTATTCCTTATTCCTCTCAGCTGGATAATGATGATGATGATGTATTTATTCCTTATTCCTCTCAGCTGGATAATGATGATGATGATGATGATGTAACGTATTTATTCCTTATTCCTCTCAGCTGGATAATGATGATGATGATGTAACGTATTTATTCCTTATTCCTCTCAGCTGGATAATGATGATGATGATGTAACGTATTTATTCCTTATTCCTCTCAGCTGGATAATGATGATGATGATGTAACGTATTTATTCCTTATTCCTCTCAGCTGGATAATGATGATGATGATGTAACGCTGGATTTATTCCTTATTCCTCTCATAATGCTGGATAATGATGATGATGATGATGCGTATTTATTCCTTATTCCTCTCAGCTGGATAATGATGATGATGATGTAACGTATTTATTCCTTATTCCTCTCAGCTGGATAATGATGATGATGATGTTCCTCTCAGCTGGATAATAATGATGATGATGATGATGTAACGTATTTATTCCTTATTCCTCTCAGCTGGATAATGATGATGATGATGTAACGTATTTATTCCTTATTCCTCTCAGCTGGATAATGATGATGATGATGATGATGTAACGTATTTATTCCTTATTCCTCTCAGCTGGATAATGATGATGATGATGTAACGTATTTATTCCTTATTCCTCTCAGCTGGATAATATGATGATGATGATGTAACGTATTTATTCCTTATTCCTCTCAGCTGGATAATGATGATGATGATGATGTAACGTATTTATTCCTTATTCCTCTCAGCTGGATAATGATGATGATGATGTAACGTATTTATTCCTTATTCCTCTCAGCTGGATAATAATGATGATGATGATGATGTAACGTATTTATTCCTTATTCCTCTCAGCTGGATAATGATGTAACGTATTTATTCCTTATTCCTCTCAGCTGGATGATGATGATGATAATGATGATGATGATGATGTAACGTATTTATTCCTTATTCCTCTCAGCTGGATAATAATGATGATGATGTAACGTATTTATTCCTTATTCCTCTCAGCTGGATAATGATGATGATGATGATGTAACGTATTTATTCCTTATTCCCTCCTCAGCTGGATAATGAATGATGATGATGTAACGTATTTATTCCTTATTCCTCTCAGCTGGATAATGATGATGATGATGATGTTCCTCTCAGCTGGATAATGATGATGATGATGTAACGTATTTATTCCTTATTCCTCTCAGCTGGATAATAATGATGATGATGTAACGTATTTATTCCTTATTCCTCTCAGCTGGATAATGATGATGATGATGATGATAATGATGATGAACGTATTTATTCCTTATTCCTCTCAGCTGGATAATGATGATGATGATGTATGTAACGTATTTATTCCTTATTCCTCTCAGCTGGATAATGATGATGATGATGATGTAACGTATTTATTCCTTATTCCTCTCAGCTGGATAATGATGATGATGATGATGATGTAACGTATTTATTCCTTATTCCTCTCAGCTGGATAATGATGATGATGATGATGATGTAACGTATTTATTCCTTATTCCTCTCAGCTGGATAATGATGATGATGATGATGATAATGATATGATGATGTAACGTATTTATTCCTTATTCCTCTCAGCTGGATAATGATGATGATGATGTAACGTATTTATTCCTTATTCCTCTCAGCTGGATAATGATGATGATGATGTAACGTATTTATTCCTTATTCCTCTCAGCTGGATAATTGATTCCTTTTATTCCTCTCAGCTGGATAATGATGATGATGATGATGTAACGTATTTATTCCTTATTCCTCTCAGCTGGATAATGATGATGATGATGATGTAACGTATTTATTCCTTATTCCTCTCAGCTGGATAATTATGATGATGATGTAACCCTTATTCCTCTCAGCTGGATAATGATGATGATGATGTAACGTATTTATTCCTTATTCCTCTCAGCTGGATAATGATGATGATGATGATGTAACGTATTTATTCCTTATTCCTCTCAGCTGGATAATGATGATGATGATGATAACGTATTTATTCCTTATTCCTCTCAGCTGGATAATGATGATGATGATGTAACGTATTTATTCCTTATTCCTCTCAGCTGGATAATGATGATGATGATGATGATGTAACGTATTTATTCCTTATTCCTCTCAGCTGGATAATGATGATGATGATGATGTAATGTGGATAATGATGATGATGATGTAACGTATTTATTCCTTATTCCTCTCAGCTGGATAATGATGATGATGATGATGTTCCTTATTCCTCTCAGCTGGATAATAATTTATTCCTTATTCCTCTCAGCTGGATAATGATGATGATGATGTAACGTATTTATTCCTTATTCCTCTCAGCTGGATAATGATGATGATGATGATGTAACGTATTTATTCCTTATTCCTCTCAGCTGGATAATGATGATGATGATGATGATGTATGCTGGAAATGATGATGATGATGATGTAACGTATTTATTCCTTATTCCTCTCAGCTGGATAATGATGATGATGATGATGATGATGAATGTAACGTATTTATTCCTTATTCCTCTCAGCTGGATAATGATGATGATGATGTAACGTATTTATTCCTTATTCCTCTCAGCTGGATAATGATGATGATGATGATGATGTACGTATTTATTCCTTATTCCTCTCAGCTGGATAATAATGATGATGATGTAACGTATTTATTCCTTATTCCTCTCAGCTGGATAATGATGATGATGATGTAACGTATTTATTCCTTATTCCTCTCAGCTGGATAATGATGATGATGTAACGTATTTATTCCTTATTCCTCTCAGCTGGATAATGATGATGATGATGTAACGTATTTATTCCTTATTCCTCTCAGCTGGATAATGATGATGATGATGTAACGTATTTATTCCTTATTCCTCTCAGCTGGATAATGATGATGATGATGTAACGTATTTATTCCTTATTCCTCTCAGCTGGATAATGAGGACGGGGACAGCTTCTTGCTGTTTGGAACAGTGTTCCATGCCACAATGATCGACCGCAGAATTGGTGAAAAACCCATCAACTTTGAGTTGTCTGTTGGTAAAGACTGTTTCTCTCCAGTGATCGATCAGTCCATCATCTGATGTGGAGCACTCAGCACAACTGCTCTCCTCTATTTTATTCTCCTCCTCTCCTCTATTTTATTCTCCTCCTCTCCTCTATTTTATTCTCCTCCTCTCCTCTATTTTATTCTCCTCCTCTCCTCTATTTTATTCTCCTCCTCTCCTCTATTTTATTCTCCTCCTCTCCTCTATTTTATTCTCCTCCTCTCCTCTATTTCATTCTCCTCCTCTCCTCTATTTCATTCTCCTCCTCTCCTCTATTTCATTCTCCTCCTATATTTTATTCTCCTCCTATATTTTATTCTCCTCCTCTCCTAAATTTTATTCTCCTCCTCTCCTAAATTTTATTCTCCTCCTCTCCTAAATTTTATTCTCCTCCTCTCCTAAATTTTATTCTCCTCCTCTCCTAAATTTTATTCTCCTCCTCTCCTAAATTTTATTCTCCTCCTCTCCTAAATTTTATTCTCCTCCTCTCCTAAATTTTATTCTCCTCCTCTCCTAAATTTTATTCTCCTCCTCTCCTATATTTTATTCTCCTCCTCTCCTATATTTTATTCTCCTCCTCTCCTATATTTTATTCTCCTCCTCTCCTATATTTTATTCTCCTCCTCTCCTATATTTTATTCTCCTCCTCTCCTATATTTTATTCTCCTCCTCTCCTATATTTTATTCTCCTCCTCTCCTATATTTTATTCTCCTCCTCTCCTATATTTTATTCTCCTCCTCTCCTATATTTTATTCTCCTCCTCTCCTATATTTTATTCTCCTCCTCTCCTATATTTTATTCTCCTCCTCTCCTATATTTTATTCTCCTCCTCTCCTATATTTTATTCTCCTCCTCTCCTATATTTTATTCTCCTCCTCTCCTCTATTTTATTCTCCTCCTATATTTTATTCTCCTCCTCTCCTATATTTTATTCTCCTCCTCTCCTATATTTTATTCTCTCTATTGTTCTCCTTCTCCTCTCTATTTTGCCTGGACTTTTACTCTCCTCCCTTCTCTCTGTCTCTTTTCCTAATTTTCTCATCTTAATGTCCTATTTTAGGCAATTTTGGGAATGTCCTGGAGGTGTTTGCCCAGCCCGGCCGTAGAAGAAAAGTGGGGGTGGAGGGTACAGATTCAGACAGCACCCCTCTACTGGAACATCAGGAGCCAAAGGTGGGCCCTGGCCAGTCTACTACCCCTGCAGAGAGGCCTCTAATCATCGATGGAAACAGGTTTCAGAAATATCCATGATTTGATGTACACAGGGATTAATGTGCTGTTCACAAACAATATCTACTGAACATATTCCAGTGTCTAGAACTAATAATATGTGTTTGGGGAACAATCCCATTGACAATAAAAAAAAATATAATTGTATTATAACTGGACATTACAGTGTTATAACTGGATTATAACTGGACATTACAGTGTTATAACTGGATTATAACTGGACATTACAGTGTTATAACTGGATTATAACTGGACATTACAGTGTTATAACTGGATTATAACTGGACATTACAGTGTTATAACTGGATTATAACTGGACATTACAGTGTTATAACTGGATTATAACTGGACATTACAGTGTTATAACTGGATTATAACTGGACATTACAGTGTTATAACTGGATTATAACTGGACATTACAGTGTTATAACTGGATTATAACTGGACATTACAGTGTTATAACTGGATTATAACTGGACATTACAGTGTTATAACTGGATTATAACTGGACATTACAGTGTTATAACTGGATTATAACTGGACATTACAGTGTTATAACTGGATTATAACTGGACATTACAGGGTTATAACTGGATTATAACTGGACAATACAGTGTTATAACTGGATTATAACTGGACAATACAGGGTTATAACTGGATTATAACTGGACATTACAGTGTTATAACTGGATTATAACTGGACAATACAGGGTTATAACTGGATTATAACTGGACAATACAGTATTATAACTGGAATATAACTGGATTATAAGTGGTCTTCAGGTGTTAATGAGGACTGTGTGTTTCCAGGTACTACATGTACCTCCCTATCCAGCAGAAAAAGCCATGTGTTCATTTGGTGAGCAAATGGGAGGAGCGCTCATATCGTCTACACAGCTCCAACCTGCTGGAGAATATCGCTCACATGTTTGTGCGTAACTCTCTGTTAACTCTCTGTTACACAGCCAGCTGGCATTACTAATTCAGTAGTACTTGTGGAGTTATATAGTTATTGTTATTCACACAGCCAGCTGGCATTACTAATTCAGTAGTACTTCTGGAGTTATATAGTTATTGTTATTCACACAGCCAGCTGGCATTACTAATTCAGTAGTACTTCTGGAGTTATATAATTATTGTTATTCACACAGCCAGCTGGCATTACTAATTCAGTAGTACTTGTGGAGTTATATAGTTATTGTTATTCACACAGCCAATTGGCATTACTAATTCAGTAGTACTTCTGGAGTTATATAGTTATTGTTATTCACACAGCCAGCTGGCATTACTAATTCAGTAGTACTTGTGGAGTTATATAGTTATTGTTATTCACACAGCCAGCTGGCATTACTAATTCAGTAGTACTTCTGGAGTTATATAATTATTGTTATTCACACAGCCAGCTGGCATTACTAATTCAGTAGTACTTCTGGAGTTATATAGTTATTGTTATTCACACAGCCAGCTGGCATTACTAATTCAGTAGTACTTCTGGAGTTATATAATTATTGTTATTCACACAGCCAGCTGGCATTACTAATTCAGTAGTACTTCTGGAGTTATATAGTTATTGTTATTTACACAGCCAGCTGGTACATTATATAGTTATTGTTATTCACACAGCCAATTGGCATTACTAATTCAGTAGTACTTCTGGAGTTATATAGTTATTGTTATTTACACAGCCAGCTGGCATTACTAATTCAGTAGTACTTCTGGAGTTATATAGTTATTGTTATTTACACAGCCAGCTGGCATTACTAATTCAGTAGTACTTCTGGAGTTATATAGTTATTGTTATTCACACAGCCAGCTGGCATTACTAATTCAGTAGTACTTCTGGAGTTATATAGTTATTGTTATTCACACAGCCAGCTGGCATTACTAATTCAGTAGTACTTCTGGAGTTATATAGTTATTGTTATTTACACAGCCAGCTGGCATTACTAATTCAGTAGTACTTCTGGAGTTATATAGTTATTGTTATTTACACAGCATCATATCTGTAGAACAAACACAGTAGAACATGCTACATTGGTGACTCTGTTGGGTTCTAGTAACAATGTCATATCCTTATATAGGAGGAAGGCGTGGCTAAGGCAGATGAATTGAACAAGCTGTCAGATCCCAATGCAGCGGCTGTGATTGGTCAAGTCTTTCTGGAATTTATCGTGGATGCACGGTCTGTAACCCAGGAAGAGATCATTACTAATTGTATACCACATATCCCAATACAAGGGGCAGAATTGTCAGACTGATTATACTCACAGATCGCTAATTTTAACTTGAATGTGTGCGCGTGTGCCTCCCTGTGCGCGCGTGTGTACCTGTGTGCGCGTGTGTGCCTGTGTGCGCGTGTGTGCGGATCTGTGTTTATTTACAGGAGCTTCATAGCATTTGCTATCGGAAGGATGAAGGGAAACCAACTAACAACATTGGATAAGAAACGTCTGACCATGTGCAAACAAGAACTAGTTAGTTTCCTGTCTAATCTATACAGTACAACATGTAAACTAGTTAGTTACCTGTCTGATCTATACAGTACAACATGTAAACTAGTTAGTTACCAGTCTAATCTATACAGTACAACATGTAAACTAGTTAGTTACCTGTCTGATCTATACAGTACAACATGTAAACTAGTTAGTTACCTGTCTAATCTATACAGTACAACATGTAAACTAGTTAGTTACCTGTCTAATCTATACAGTACAACATGTAAACTAGTTAGTTACCTGTCTAATCTATACAGTACAACATGTAAACTAGTTAGTTACCTGTCTAATCTATACAGTACAACATGTAAACTAGTTAGTTACCTGTCTAATCTATACAGTACAACATCTAAACTAGTTAGTTACCTGTCTAATCTATACATTACAACATGTAAACTAGTTAGTTACCTGTCTGATCTATACAGTACAACATGTAAACTAGTTAGTTACCAGTCTAATCTATACAGTACAACATGTAAACTAGTTAGTTACCTGTCTGATCTATACAGTACAACATGTAAACTAGTTAGTTACCTGTCTAATCTATACAGTACAACATGTAAACTAGTTAGTTACCTGTCTAATCTATACAGTACAACATGTAAACTAGTTAGTTACCTGTCTAATCTATACAGTACAACATGTAAACTAGTTAGTTACCTGTCTAATCTATACAGTACAACATGTAAACTAGTTAGTTACCTGTCTAATCTATACAGTACAACATGTAAACTAGTTAGTTTCCTATCTAATCTATACAGTACAACATGTAAACTAGTTAGTTACCTGTCTAATCTATACAGTACAACATGTAAACTAGTTAGTTTCCTATCTAATCTATACAGTACAACATGTAAACTAGTTAGTTACCTGTCTAATCTATACAGTACAACATGTAAACTAGTTAGTTACCTGTCTAATCTATACAGTACAACATGTAAACTAGTTAGTTACCAGTCTAATCTATACAGTACAACATGTAAACTAGTTAGTTACCTGTCTAATCTATACAGTACAATATGTAAACTAGTTAGTTACCAGTCTAATCTATACAGTACAACATGTAAACTAGTTAGTTTCCTATCTAATCTATACAGTACAACATGTAAACTAGTTAGTTACCTGTCTAATCTATACAGTACAACATGTAAACTAGTTAGTTACCTGTCTAATCTATACAGTACAACATGTAAACTAGTTAGTTACCTGTCTAATCTATACAGTACAACATGTAAACTAGTTAGTTACCTGTCTAATCTATACAGTACAACATGTAAACTAGTTAGTTACCTGTCTAATCTATACAGTACAACATGTAAACTAGTTAGTTTCCTATCTAATCTATACAGTACAACATGTAAACTAGTTAGTTACCAGTCTAATCTATACAGTACAACATGTAAACTAGTTAGTTACCAGTCTAATCTATACAGTACAACATGTAAACTAGTTAGTTACCTGTCTAATCTATACAGTACAACATGTAAACTAGTTAGTTTCCTATCTAATCTATACAGTACAACATGTAAACTAGTTAGTTACCTGTCTAATCTATACAGTACAACATGTAAACTAGTTAGTTTCCTATCTAATCTATACAGTACAACATGTAAACTAGTTAGTTACCAGTCTAATCTATACAGTACAACATGTAAACTAGTTAGTTACCTGTCTAATCTATACAGTACAACATGTAAACTAGTTAGTTTCCTATCTAATCTATACAGTACAACATGTAAACTAGTTAGTTACCAGTCTAATCTATACAGTACAACATGTAAACTAGTTAGTTACCTGTCTAATCTATACAGTACAACATGTAAACTAGTTAGTTTCCTATCTAATCTATACAGTACAACATGTAAACTAGTTAGTTACCTGTCTGATCTATACAGTACAACATGTAAACTAGTTAGTTACCAGTCTAATCTATACAGTACAATATGTAAACTAGTTAGTTACCTGTCTGATCTATACAGTACAACATGTAAACTAGTTAGTTACCAGTCTAATCTATACAGTACAATATGTAAACTAGTTAGTTACCTGTCTGATCTATACAGTACAACATGTAAACTAGTTAGTTACCAGTCTAATCTATACAGTACAATATGTAAACTAGTTAGTTACCTGTCTGATCTATACAGTACAACATGTAAACTAGTTAGTTACCTGTCTAATCTATACAGTACAACATGTAAACTAGTTAGTTACCTGTCTAATCTATACAGTACAACATGTAAACTAGTTAGTTACCTGTCTAATCTATACAGTACAACATGTAAACTAGTTAGTTTCCTATCTAATCTATACAGTACAACATGTAAACTAGTTAGTTACCTGTCTGATCTATACAGTACAACATGTAAACTAGTTAGTTACCTGTCTAATCTATACAGTACAACATGTAAACTAGTTAGTTACCTGTCTAATCTATACAGTACAACATGTAAACTAGTTAGTTACCTGTCTAATCTATACAGTACAACATGTAAACTAGTTAGTTACCTGTCTAATCTATACAGTACAATATGTAAACTAGTTAGTTACCTGTCTAATCTATACAGTACAACATGTAAACTAGTTAGTTTCCTGTCTAATCGATACAGTACAACATGTAAACTAGTTAGTTACCTGTCTAATCTATACAGTACAACATGTAAACTAGTTAGTTACCTGTCTAATCTATACAGTACAACATGTAAACTAGTTAGTTACCTGTCTAATCTATACAGTACAACATGTAAACTAGTTAGTTACCTGTCTAATCTATACAGTACAACATGTAAACTAGTTAGTTACCTGTCTAATCTATACAGTACAACATGTAAACTAGTTAGTTACCCGTCTAATCTATACAGTACAACATGTAAACTAGTTAGTTACCTGTCTAATCTATACAGTACAACATGTAAACTAGTTAGTTACCTGTCTAATCTATACAGTACAACATGTAAACTAGTTAGTTACCCGTCTAATCTATACATTACAACATGTAAACTAGTTAGTTTCCTATCTAATCTATACAGTACAACATGTAAACTAGTTAGTTACCTGTCTAATCTATACAGTACAACATGTAAACTAGTTAGTTACCTGTCTAATCTATACAGTACAACATGTAAACTAGTTAGTTTCCTATCTAATCTATACAGTACAACATGTAAACTAGTTAGTTACCCGTCTAATCTATACAGTACAACATGTAAACTAGTTAGTTTCCTATCTAATCTATACAGTACAACATGTAAACTAGTTAGTTACCCGTCTAATCTATACAGTACAACATGTAAACTAGTTAGTTACCTGTCTAATCTATACAGTACAACATGTAAACTAGTTAGTTACCCGTCTAATCTATACAGTACAACATGTAAACTAGTTAGTTACCTGTCTAATCTATACATTACAACATGTAAACTAGTTAGTTACCTGTCTAATCTATACAGTACAACATGTAAACTAGTTAGTTACCTGTCTAATCTATACAGTACAACATGTAAACTAGTTAGTTTCCTATCTAATCTATACAGTACAACATGTAAACTAGTTAGTTACCCGTCTAATCTATACAGTACAACATGTAAACTAGTTAGTTACCTGTCTAATCTATACATTACAACATGTAAACTAGTTAGTTACCTGTCTAATCTATACAGTACAACATGCAAACTAGTTAGTTACCTGTCTAATCTATACAGTACAACATGTAAACTAGTTAGTTTCCTATCTAATCTATACAGTACAACATGTAAACTAGTTAGTTACCTGTCTAATCTATACAGTACAACATGTAAACTAGTTAGTTACCCGTCTAATCTATACAGTACAACATGTAAACTAGTTAGTTACCCGTCTAATCTATACAGTACAACATGTAAACTAGTTAGTTACCCGTCTAATCTATACAGTACAATATGTAAACTAGTTAGTTACCCATCTAATCTATACAGTACAACATGTAAACTAGTTAGTTTCCTATCTAATCTATACAGTACAACATGTAAACTAGTTAGTTACCTGTCTAATCTATACAGTACAACATGTAAACTAGTTAGTTACCTGTCTAATCTATACAGTACAACATGTAAACTAGTTAGTTTCCTATCTAATCTATACAGTACAACATGTAAACTAGTTAGTTACCTGTCTAATCTATACAGTACAACATGTAAACTAGTTAGTTACCCGTCTAATCTATACAGTACAACATGTAAACTAGTTAGTTACCCGTCTAATCTATACAGTACAATATGTAAACTAGTTAGTTACCTGTCTAATCTATACAGTACAACATGTAAACTAGTTAGTTACCTGTCTAATCTATACAGTACAACATGTAAACTAGTTAGTTTCCTATCTAATCTATACAGTACAACATGTAAACTAGTTAGTTTCCTGTCTAATCGATACAGTACAACATGTAAACTAGTTAGTTACCTGTCTAATCTATACAGTACAACATGTAAACTAGTTAGTTACCTGTCTAATCTATACAGTACAACATGTAAACTAGTTAGTTACCTGTCTAATCTATACAGTACAACATGTAAACTAGTTAGTTACCTGTCTAATCTATACAGTACAACATGTAAACTAGTTAGTTACCTGTCTAATCTATACAGTACAACATGTAAACTAGTTAGTTACCTGTCTAATCTATACAGTACAACATCTAAACTAGTTAGTTACCTGTCTAATCTATACAGTACAACATGTAAACTAGTTAGTTACCCGTCTAATCTATACAGTACAACATGTAAACTAGTTAGTTACCCGTCTAATCTATACAGTACAACATGTAAACTAGTTAGTTACCCGTCTAATCTATACAGTACAATATGTAAACTAGTTAGTTACCCATCTAATCTATACAGTACAACATGTAAACTAGTTAGTTTCCTATCTAATCTATACAGTACAACATGTAAACTAGTTAGTTACCTGTCTAATCTATACAGTACAACATGTAAACTAGTTAGTTACCTGTCTAATCTATACAGTACAACATGTAAACTAGTTAGTTTCTATACAGTATCTAATCTATACAGTACAACATGTAAACTAGTTAGTTACCCATCTAATCTATACAGTACAACATGTAAACTAGTTAGTTACCTGTCTAATCTATACAGTACAACATGTAAACTAGTTAGTTACCTGTCTAATCTATACAGTACAACATGTAAACTAGTTAGTTTCCTGTCTAATCTATACAGTACAACATGTAAACTAGTTAGTTACCTGTCTAATCTATACAGTACAACATGTAAACTAGTTAGTTACCTGTCTAATCTATACAGTACAACATGTAAACTAGTTAGTTACCTGTCTAATCTATACAGTACAACATGTAAACTAGTTAGTTACCTGTCTAATCTATACAGTACAACATGTAAACTAGTTAGTTACCTGTCTAATCTATACAGTACAACATGTAAACTAGTTAGTTACCTGTCTAATCTATACAGTACAACATGTAAACTAGTTAGTTACCTGTCTAATCTATACAGTACAACATGTAAACTAGTTAGTTACCTGTCTAATCTATACAGTACAACATGTAAACTAGTTAGTTACCTGTCTAATCTATACAGTACAACATGTAAACTAGTTAGTTACCTGTCTAATCTATACAGTACAACATGTAAACTAGTTAGTTACCTGTCTAATCTATACAGTACAACATGTAAACTAGTTAGTTTCCTATCTAATCTATACAGTACAACATGTAAACTAGTTAGTTACCTGTCTAATCTATACAGTACAACATGTAAACTAGTTAGTTTCCCTAATCTATACAGTACAGCATATCTATCTAATCTATACAGTACAACATGTAAACTAGTTAGTTACCTGTCTAATTACTATACAGTACAACATGTAAACTGGTTAGTTTCCTGTCTAATCTATACAGTACAACATGTAAACTAGTTAGTTACCTGTCTAATCTATACAGTACAACATGTAAACTAGTTAGTTACCTGTCTAATCTATACAGTACAACATGTAAACTAGTTAGTTACCTGTCTAATCTATACAGTACAACATGTAAACTAGTTAGTTACCTGTCTAATCTATACAGTACAACATGTAAACTAGTTAGTTACCTGTCTAATCTATACAGTACAACATGTACAACTATTAGTTACCTGTCTAATCTATACAGTACAATATGTAAACTAGTTAGTTACCTGTCTAATCTATACAGTACAACATGTAAACTAGTTAGTTGCCTGTCTAATCTATACAGTACAACATGTAAACTAGTTAGTTACCTGTCTAATCTATACAGTACAACATGTAAACTAGTTAGTTACCTATCTAATCTATACAGTACAACATGTAAACTAGTTAGTTACCTGTCTAATCTATACAGTACAACATGTAAACTAGTTAGTTACCAGTCTAATCTATACAGTACAACATGTAAATTAGTTAGTTACCTGTCTAATCTATACAGTACAACATGTAAACTAGTTAGTTACCTGTCTAATCTATACAGTACAACATGTAAACTAGTTAGTTACCTGTCTAATCTATACAGTACAACATGTAAACTAGTTAGTTACCTGTCTAATCTATACAGTACAACATGTAAACTAGTTAGTTACCTGTCTAATCTATACAGTACAACATGTAAACTAGTTAGTTACTAATCTATACAGTAAACATCTAGTACAGTCTAATCTATACAACAACATGTAAACTAGTTAGTTTCCTGTCTAATCTATACAGTACAACATGTAAACTAGTTAGTTACCTGTCTAATCTATACAGTACAACATGTAAACTAGTTAGTTACCTGTCTAATCTATACAGTACAACATGTAAACTAGTTAGTTACCTGTCTAATCTATACAGTACAACATGTAAACTAGTTAGTTACCTGTCTAATCTATACAGTACAACATGTAAACTAGTTAGTTACCTGTCTGATCTATACAGTACAACATGTAAACTAGTTAGTTTCCTATCTAATCTATACAGTACAACATGTAAACTAGTTAGTTACCAGTCTAATCTATACAGTACAACATGTAAACTAGTTAGTTACCCGTCTAATCTATACAGTACAACATGTAAACTAGTTAGTTACCTAATCTATACAGTACAACATGTAAACTAGTTAGTTACCTATCTAATCTATACAGTAAACATCTTAGTTACCTGTCTAATCAACAGTACAACATGTAAACTAGTTAGTTACCTGTCTAATCTATACAGTACAACATGTAAACTAGTTAGTTACCTGTCTAATCTATACAGTACAACATGTAAACTAGTTAGTTACCTATCTAATCTATACAGTACAACATGTAAACTAGTTAGTTACCTGTCTAATCTATACAGTACAACATGTAAACTAGTTAGTTACCTGTCTAATCTATACAGTACAACATGTAAACTAGTTAGTTACCTGTCTAATCTATACAGTACAACATGTAAACTAGTTAGTTACCAGTCTAATCTATACAGTACAACATGTAAACTAGTTAGTTACCTGTCTAATCTATACAGTACAACATGTAAACTAGTTAGTTTCCATCTAATCTATACAGTACAACATGTAAACTAGTTAGTTACCTGTCTAATCTATACAGTACAACATGTAAACTAGTTAGTTACCTGTCTAATCTATACAGTACAACATGTAAACTAGTTAGTTACCTGTCTAATCTATACAGTACAACATGTAAACTAGTTAGTTACCAGTCTAATCTATACAGTACAACATGTAAACTAGTTAGTTACCTGTCTAATCTATACAGTACAACATGTAAACTAGTTAGTTACCAGTCTAATCTATACAGTACAACATGTAAACTAGTTAGTTACCCGTCTAATCCTGCAGTACAACATGTAAACTAGTTACCAGTCTAATCTATACAGTACAACATGTAAACTAGTTAGTTACCTGTCTAATCTATACAGTACAACATGTAAAACTAGTTAGTTACCTGTCTAATCTATACAGTACAACATGTAAACTAGTTAGTTACCTGTCTAATCTATACAGTACAACATGTAAACTAGTTAGTTACCTGTCTAATCTATACAGTACAACATGTAAACTAGTTAGTTTCCTATCTAATCTATACAGTACAACATGTAAACTAGTTAGTTACCTGTCTAATCTATACAGTACAACATGTAAACTAGTTAGTTACCTGTCTAATCTATACAGTACAACATGTAAACTAGTTAGTTACCTGTCTAATCTATACAGTACAACATGTAAACTAGTTAGTTACCTGTCTAATCTATACAGTACAACATGTAAACTAGTTAGTTACCTGTCTAATCTATACAGTACAACATGTAAACTAGTTAGTTACCTGTCTAATCTATACAGTACAACATGTAAACTAGTTAGTTTCCTGTCTAATCAACATGTAAACTAGTTAGTTACCTGTCTAATCTATACAGTAAACATGTTAGTTTCCTGTCTAATCTATACAGTACAACATGTAAACTAGTTAGTTTCCTGTCTAATCTATACAGTACAACATGTAAACTAGTTAGTTACCTGTCTAATCTATACAGTACAACATGTAAACTAGTTAGTTACCTGTCTAATCTATACAGTACAACATGTAAACTAGTTAGTTACCGTCTAATCTATACAGTACAACATGTAAACTAGTTAGTTACCTGTCTAATCTATACAGTACAACATGTAAACTAGTTAGTTACCTGTCTAATCTATACAGTACAACATGTAAACTAGTTAGTTACCCGTCTAATCTATACATTTACAACATGTAAACTAGTTAGTTTCCTATCTAATCTATACAGTACAACATGTAAACTAGTTAGTTACCTGTCTAATCTATACAGTACAACATGTAAACTAGTTAGTTACCTGTCTAATCTATACAGTACAACATGTAAACTAGTTAGTTTCCTATCTAATCTATACAGTACAACATGTAAACTAGTTAGTTACCCGTCTAATCTATACAGTACAACATGTAAACTAGTTAGTTTCCTATCTAATCTATACAGTACAACATGTAAACTAGTTAGTTACCCGTCTAATCTATACAGTACAACATGTAAACTAGTTAGTTACCTGTCTAATCTATACAGTACAACATGTAAACTAGTTAGTTACCCGTCTAATCTATACAGTACAACATGTAAACTAGTTAGTTACCTGTCTAATCTATACATTACAACATGTAAACTAGTTAGTTACCTGTCTAATCTATACAGTACAACATGTAAACTAGTTAGTTACCTGTCTAATCTATACAGTACAACATGTAAACTAGTTAGTTTCCTATCTAATCTATACAGTACAACATGTAAACTAGTTAGTTACCCGTCTAATCTATACAGTACAACATGTAAACTAGTTAGTTACCTGTCTAATCTATACATTACAACATGTAAACTAGTTAGTTACCTGTCTAATCTATACAGTACAACATGTAAACTAGTTAGTTACCTGTCTAATCTATACAGTACAACATGTAAACTAGTTAGTTTCCTATCTAATCTATACAGTACAACATGTAAACTAGTTAGTTACCTGTCTAATCTATACAGTACAACATGTAAACTAGTTAGTTACCCGTCTAATCTATACAGTACAACATGTAAACTAGTTAGTTACCCGTCTAATCTATACAGTACAACATGTAAACTAGTTAGTTACCCGTCTAATCTATACAGTACAATATGTAAACTAGTTAGTTACCCATCTAATCTATACAGTACAACATGTAAACTAGTTAGTTTCCTATCTAATCTATACAACATGTAAACTAGTTAGTTACCTGTCTAACTATACAGTACAACATGTAAACTAGTTAGTTACCTGTCTAATCTATACAGTACAACATGTAAACTAGTTAGTTACCTGTCTAATCTATACAGTACAACATGTAAACTAGTTAGTTTCCTATCTAATCTATACAGTACAACATGTAAACTAGTTAGTTACCCGTCTAATCTATACAGTACAACATGTAAACTAGTTAGTTACCCGTCTAATCTATACAGTACAACATGTAAACTAGTTACAACTATGTAAACTGTAAACTAGTTAGTTACCTGTCTAATCTATACAGTACAACATGTAAACTAGTTAGTTTCCTATCTAATCTATACAGTACAACATGTAAACTAGTTAGTTTCCTGTCTAATCGATACAGTACAACATGTAAACTAGTTAGTTACCTGTCTAATCTATACAGTACAACATGTAAACTAGTTAGTTACCTGTCTAATCTATACAGTACAACATGTAAACTAGTTAGTTACCTGTCTAATCTATACAGTACAACATGTAAACTAGTTAGTTACCTGTCTAATCTATACAGTACAACATGTAAACTAGTTAGTTACCTGTCTAATCTATACAGTACAACATGTAAACTAGTTAGTTACCTGTCTAATCTATACAGTACAACATCTAAACTAGTTAGTTACCTGTCTAATCTATACAGTACAACATGTAAACTAGTTAGTTACCTGTCTAATCTATACAGTACAACATGTAAACTAGTTAGTTACCTGTCTAATCTATACAGTACAACATGTAAACTAGTTAGTTACCCGTCTAATCTATACAGTACAATATGTAAACTAGTTAGTTACCCATCTAATCTATACAGTACAACATGTAAACTAGTTAGTTTCCTATCTAATCTATACAGTACAACATGTAAACTAGTTAGTTACCTGTCTAATCTATACAGTACAACATGTAAACTAGTTAGTTACCTGTCTAATCTATACAGTACAACATGTAAACTAGTTAGTTTCCTATCTAATCTATACAGTACAACATGTAAACTAGTTAGTTACCCATCTAATCTATACAGTACAACATGTAAACTAGTTAGTTACCCGTCTAATCTATACAGTACAACATGTAAACTAGTTAGTTACCTGTCTAATCTATACAGTACAACATGTAAACTAGTTAGTTTCCTATCTAATCTATACAGTACAACATGTAAACTAGTTAGTTTCCTGTCTAATCGATACAGTACAACATGTAAACTAGTTAGTTACCTGTCTAATCTATACAGTACAACATGTAAACTAGTTAGTTACCTGTCTAATCTATACAGTACAACATGTAAACTAGTTAGTTACCTGTCTAATCTATACAGTACAACATGTAAACTAGTTAGTTACCTGTCTAATCTATACAGTACAACATGTAAACTAGTTAGTTACAATCTATACAGTACAACATGTAAACTAGTTAGTTACCTGTCTAATCTATACAGTACAACATCTAAACTAGTTAGTTACCTGTCTAATCTATACAGTACAACATGTAAACTAGTTAGTTACCTGTCTAATCTATACAGTACAACATGTAAACTAGTTAGTTACCTGTCTAATCTATACAGTACAACATGTAAACTAGTTAGTTACCTGTCTAATCTATACAGTACAACATGTAAACTAGTTAGTTTCCTATCTAATCTATACAGTACAACATGTAAACTAGTTAGTTACCTGTCTAATCTATACAGTACAACATGTAAACTAGTTAGTTTCCTATCTAATCTATACAGTACAACATGTAAACTAGTTAGTTTCCTGTCTAATCTATACAGTACAGCATGTAAACTAGTTAGTTTCCTATCTAATCTATACAGTACAACATGTAAACTAGTTAGTTACCTGTCTAATCTATACAGTACAACATGTAAACTAGTTAGTTACCTGTCTAATCTATACAGTACAACATGTAAACTAGTTAGTTACCTGTCTAATCTATACAGTACAACATGTAAACTAGTTAGTTTCCTATCTAATCTATACAGTACAACATGTAAACTAGTTAGTTACCCGTCTAATCTATACAGTACAACATGTAAACTAGTTAGTTACCCGTCTAATCTATACAGTACAATATGTAAACTAGTTAGTTACCTGTCTAATCTATACATTACAACATGTAAACTAGTTAGTTTCCTGTCTAATCTATACAGTACAACATGTAAACTAGTTAGTTACCTGTCTAATCTATACAGTACAACATGTAAACTAGTTAGTTACCTGTCTAATCTATACAGTACAACATGTAAACTAGTTAGTTACCTGTCTAATCTATACAGTACAACATGTAAACTAGTTAGTTACCAGTCTAATCTATACAGTACAATATGTAAACTAGTTAGTTACCTGTCTAATCTATACAGTACAACATGTAAACTAGTTAGTTACCTGTCTAATCTATACAGTACAACATGTAAACTAGTTAGTTACCTGTCTAATCTATACAGTACAACATGTAAACTAGTTAGTTTCCTATCTAATCTATACAGTACAACATGTAAACTAGTTAGTTACCTGTCTAATCTATACAGTACAACATGTAAACTAGTTAGTTTCCTATCTAATCTATACAGTACAACATGTAAACTAGTTAGTTACCAGTCTAATCTATACAGTACAACATGTAAACTAGTTAGTTACCTGTCTAATCTATACAGTACAACATGTAAACTAGTTAGTTACCTGTCTAATCTATACAGTACAACATGTAAACTAGTTAGTTTCCTGTCTAATCTATACAGTACAACATGTAAACTAGTTAGTTACCTGTCTAATCTATACATTACAACATGTAAACTAGTTAGTTACCTGTCTAATCTATACAGTACAACATGTAAACTAGTTAGTTACCTGTCTAATCTATACAGTACAACATGTAAACTAGTTAGTTACCTGTCTAATCTATACAGTACAACATGTAAACTAGTTAGTTTCCTATCTAATCTATACAGTACAACATGTAAACTAGTTAGTTACCAGTCTAATCTATACAGTACAACATGTAAACTAGTTAGTTACCTGTCTAATCTATACAGTACAACATGTAAACTAGTTAGTTACCCGTCTAATCTATACAGTACAACATGTAAACTAGTTAGTTTCCTATCTAATCTATACAGTACAACATGTAAACTAGTTAGTTACCTGTCTAATCTATACAGTACAACATGTAAACTAGTTAGTTTCCTATCTAATCTATACAGTACAACATGTAAACTAGTTAGTTACCAGTCTAATCTATACAGTACAACATGTAAACTAGTTAGTTACCTGTCTAATCTATACAGTACAACATGTAAACTAGTTAGTTACCTGTCTAATCTATACAGTACAACATGTAAACTAGTTAGTTTCCTATCTAATCTATACAGTACAACATGTAAACTAGTTAGTTACCTGTCTAATCTATACAGTACAACATGTAAACTAGTTAGTTACCTGTCTAATCTATACAGTACAACATGTAAACTAGTTAGTTACCTGTCTAATCTATACAGTACAACATGTAAACTAGTTAGTTACCTGTCTAATCTATACAGTACAACATGTAAACTAGTTAGTTTCCTATCTGATCTATACAGTACAACATGTAAACTAGTTAGTTTCCTATCTGATCTATACAGTACAACATTGACTGGAGGTCCCAGGGGGCGACATACTGACACTGACTGGAGGTCCAGCAGGGGGCGACATACTGACACTGACTGGAGGTCCAGCAGGGGGCGACATACTGACACTGACTGGAGGTCCAGCAGGGGGCGACATACTGACACTGACTGGAGGTCCAGCAGGGGGCGACATACTGACACTGACTGGAGGTCCAGCAGGGGGCGACATACTGACACTAACACATTTGTGTTGGTTGCACACCTGCTAAAGGACAGAACTGCTTAATCAGACTGAGTAAAAAGTACTCAATAAAGATGACTAAATAAAGACAAATAAATTCATCTCGACCTTACATAGTGAGTAACTAAATAGTCATAATTTTCAAACGTGGTCTCCTGACACAATCAAACTATTGATTTGCATACTGGATAGTCAACATGGTGTAGAATCTTCATGTCGGAATGATGATGATGATGTTGCTTTTTCAGGAGAGTATGGTCGTTGACGCAGAAACCATCATTGAGGGGAAGAGGAAGGTCGTCAGTGTGAAGGAGATGCTGCAGGAGGCCTTCAGACTCACACAGAAACTCAGGTTCCTCGTGGAAGAGGTGTGTGTTTGTGATGGAGCGAATGTGTGTGTGTCAGTGTGTGTGTGCGTGTGTGTGTCAGTGTGTGTGTGTGTGTGTGTGTGTACTGACTCCTTGCTGCTATTTCCCAGCCTCAACATACCATACCAGATGTGTTTATCTGGATGCTCAGCAACAACAAGCGGGTGGCATATGCCCGCATCTCTGCCCGCGACCTGCTCTACTCTACCAACCCAGAGGAGAAGGGCAGGGACTGTGGAAAGATCCAGACTCTATTCCTAAAGGTAAAGGGGAGAGACCTGTTCAAATAGTCACAACACAGTACAGGGGAGAGACCTGTTCAAATAGTCACAACACAGTACAGGGGAGAGACCTGTTCAAATAGTCACAACACAGCACAGGAGAGACCTGTTCAAATAGTCACAACACAGTACAGGGTAGAGACCTGTACAAATAGTCACAACACAGTACAGGGTAGAGACCTGTACAAATAGTCACAACACAGTACAGGGGAGAGACCTGTTCAAATAGTCACAACAAAGTACAGGAGAGACCTGTTCAAATAGTCACAACACAGTACAGGAGAGACCTGTTTAAATAGTCACAACACAGTACAGGAGAGACCTGTTCAAATAGTCACAACACAGTACAGGAGAGACCTGTACAAATAGTCACAACACAGTACAGGGGAGAGACCTGTTCAAATAGTCACAACACAGTACAAGGGAGAGACCTGTTCAAATAGTCACAACACAGTACAGGGTAGAGACCTGTACAAATAGTCACAACACAGTACAGGAGAGACCTGTTCAAATAGTCACAACACAGTACAGGAGAGACCTGTTTAAATAGTCACAACACAGTACAGGAGAGACCTGTTCAAATAGTCACAACACAGTACAGGAGAGACCTGTACAAATAGTCACAACACAGTACAGGGGAGAGACCTGTTCAAATAGTCACAACACAGTACAGGAGAGACCTGTTCAAATAGTCACAACACAGTACAGGAGAAAGACCTAAGAACTGCCCACTGTATAGTATTCATTGTGTCGTCCTGTTGACCTGGTTCTGTTCTAGCCTCCAGGGAAACGAGTTGCAGGCTGGTCTGTTCTGGCCCAAGTGGACGTGTTCCTGTGGCTGGGCAGCTTCAGAGACTCCGCCCACACTCTGGACAACCTGCCAGAGGGGTTTGAGCCAGTAGGGGGCTCCACTGACGAGATGCTTCCACACATGATCCCGCCCACACACCTACTGTACAGAGGTCAGTTACAGACCCACACACCTACTGTACAGAGGTCAGTTACAGACCCACACACCTACTGTACAGAGAGGTCAGTTACAGACCCACACACCTACTGTACAGAGGTCAGTTACAGACCTACACACCTACTGTACAGAGAGGTCAGTTACAGACCCACACACCTACTGTACAGAGGTCAGTTACAGACCTACACACCTACTGTACAGAGGTCAGTTACAGACCCACACACCTACTGTACAGAGGTCAGTTACAGACCCACGCACCTACTGTACAGAGGTCAGTTACAGACCCACGCACCTACTGTACAGAGGTCAGTTACAGACCCACACACCTACTGTACAGAGGTCAGTTACAGACCCACACACCTACTGTACAGAGGTCAGTTACAGACCTACACACCTACTGTACAGAGGTCAGTTACAGACCTACACACCTACTGTACAGAGGTCAGTTACAGACCTACACACCCACACACCTACTGTACAGAGGTCAGTTACAGACCTACACACCTACTGTACAGAGGTCAGTTACACACCTACTGTACAGAGGTCAGTTACAGAACCACACACCTACTGTACAGAGGTCAGTTACAGACCCACGCACCTGCTGTACAGAGGTCAGTTACAGAACCACACACCTACTGTACAGAGGTCAGTTACAGACCCACACACCTACTGTACAGAGGTCAGTTACAGACCTACACACCTACTGTACAGAGGTCAGTTACAGACCTACACACCTACTGTACAGAGGTCAGTTACACACCTACACACCTACTGTACAGAGGTCAGTTACAGACCTACACACCTACTGTACAGAGGTCAGTTACAGACCTACACACCTACTGTACAGAGGTCAGTTACAGACCTACACACCTACTGTACAGAGGTCAGTTACACACCTACACACCTACTGTACAGAGGTCAGTTACAGACCTACAAACCTACTGTACAGAGGTCAGTTACAGACCTACACACCTACTGTACAGAGGTCAGTTACAGACCCACGCACCTACTGTACAGAGGTCAGTTACAGACCTACACACCTACTGTACAGAGGTCAGTTACAGACCTACACACCTACTGTACAGAGGTCAGTTACAGACCTACACACCTACTGTACAGAGGTCAGTTACAGACCTACACACCTACTGTACAGAGGTCAGTTACAGACCTACACACCTACTGTACAGAGAGGTCAGTTACAGACCCACACACCTACTGTACAGACGTCAGTTACACACCCACACACCTACTGTACAGAGGTCAGTTACACACCTACACACCTACTGTACAGAGGTCAGTTACAGACCCACGCACCTACTGTACAGAGGTCAGTTACAGACCCACACACCTACTGTACAGAGGTCAGTTACAGACCCACGCACCTACTGTACAGAGGTCAGTTACAGACCTACACACCTACTGTACAGAGGTCAGTTACAGACCTACACACCTACTGTACAGAGGTCAGTTACAGACCTACACACCTACTGTACAGAGGTCAGTTACAGACCTACACACCTACTGTACAGAGGTCAGTTACAGACCCACACACCTACTGTACAGAGGTCAGTTACAGACCCACGCACCTACTGTACAGAGGTCAGTTACACACCTACACACCTACTGTACAGAGGTCAGTTACAGACCCACGCACCTACTGTACAGAGGTCAGTTACAGACCTACACACCTACTGTACAGAGGTCAGTTACAGACCTACACACCTACAGTACAGAGGTCAGTTACAGACCCACACACCTACTGTACAGAGGTCAGTTACAGACCCACACACCTACTGTACAGAGGTCAGTTACAGACCTACACACCTACTGTACAGAGGTCAGTTACAGACCCACACATCTACTGTACAGAGGTCAGTTACAGACCTACACACCTACTGTACAGAGGTCATTTACACACCTACACACCTACTGTACAGAGGTCAGTTACAGACCCACACACCTACTGTACAGAGGTCAGTTACAGACCCACACACCTACTGTACAGAGGTCAGTTACAGACCCACACACCTACTGTACAGAGGTCAGTTACAGACCCACACACCTACTGTACAGAGGTCAGTTACAGACCCACACACCTACTGTACAGAGGTCAGTTACAGACCCACACACCTACTGTACAGAGGTCAGTTACAGACCCACACACCTACTGTACAGAGGTCAGTTACACACCTACACACCTACTGTACAGAGGTCAGTTACAGACCTACACACCTACTGTACAGAGGTCAGTTACAGACCTACACACCTACTGTACAGAGGTCAGTTACAAACCTACACACCTACTGTACAGAGGTCAGTTACAGACCTACACACCTACTGTACAGAGGTCAGTTACACACCCACACACCTACTGTACAGAGGTCAGTTACAGACCTACACACCTACTGTACAGAGGTCATTTACACACCTACACACCTACTGTACAGAGGTCAGTTACAGACCTACACACCTACTGTACAGAGGTCAGTTACAGACCTACACACCTACTGTACAGAGGTCAGTTACAGACCCACACACCTACTGTACAGAGGTCAGTTACAGACCCACACACCTACTGTACAGAGGTCAGTTACAGACCCACACACCTACTGTACAGAGGTCAGTTACACACCTACACACCTACTGTACAGAGGTCAGTTACAGACCGACACACCTACTGTACAGAGGTCAGTTACAGACCTACACACCTACTGTACAGAGGTCAGTTACACACCTACACACCTACTGTACAGAGGTCAGTTACAGACCTACACACCTACTGTACAGAGGTCAGTTACAGACCTACACACCTACTGTACAGAGGTCAGTTACAGACCTACACACCTACTGTACAGAGGTCAGTTACACACCTACTGTACAGAGGTCAGTTACAGACCTACAAACCTACTGTACAGAGGTCAGTTACAGACCTACACACCTACTGTACAGAGGTCAGTTACAGACCTACACACCTACTGTACAGAGGTCAGTTACAAACCTACACACCTACTGTACAGAGGTCAGTTACAGACCCACACACCTACTGTACAGAGGTCAGTTACAGACCTACACACCTACTGTACAGAGGTCAGTTACACACCTACACACCTACTGTACAGAGGTCAGTTACAGACCCACACACCTACTGTACAGAGGTCAGTTACAGACCTACACACCTACTGTACAGAGGGCAGTTACAGACCTACACACCCACACACCTACTGTACAGAGGTCAGTTACAGACCTACACACCTACTGTACAGAGGTCAGTTACACACCTACACACCTACTGTACAGAGGTCAGTTACAGACCTACACACCTACTGTACAGAGGTCAGTTACAGACCTACACACCTACTGTACAGAGGTCAGTTACAGACCTACACACCTACTGTACAGAGGTCAGTTACAGACCTACACACCTACTGTACAGAGGTCAGTTACAGACCCACACACCTACTGTACAGAGGTCAGTTACAGACCTACACACCTACTGTACAGAGGTCAGTTACAGACCTACACACCTACTGTACAGAGGTCAGTTACAGACCTACACACCTACTGTACAGAGGTCAGTTACAAACCTACACACCTACTGTACAGAGGTCAGTTACAGACCCACACACCTACTGTACAGAGGTCAGTTACAGACCTACACACCTACTGTACAGAGGTCAGTTACACACCTACACACCTACTGTACAGAGGTCAGTTACAGACCCACACACCTACTGTACAGAGGTCAGTTACAGACCTACACACCTACTGTACAGAGGGCAGTTACAGACCTACACACCCACACACCTACTGTACAGAGGTCAGTTACAGACCTACACACCTACTGTACAGAGGTCAGTTACAGACCTACACACCTACTGTACAGAGGTCAGTTACAGACCTACACACCTACTGTACAGAGGTCAGTTACAGACCTACTGTACAGAGGTCAGTTACAGACCTACACACCTACTGTACAGAGGTCAGTTACAGACCTACACACCTACTGTACAGAGGTCAGTTACAAACCTACACACCTACTGTACAGAGGTCAGTTACAGACCTACACACCTACTGTACAGAGGTCAGTTACAGACCTACACACCTACTGTACAGAGGTCAGTTACAGACCTACACACCTACTGTACAGAGGTCAGTTACAGACCCACACACCTACTGTACAGAGGTCAGTTACAGACCCACACACCTACTGTACAGAGGTCAGTTACACACCTACACACCTACTGTACAGAGGTCAGTTACAGACCCACACACCTACTGTACAGAGGTCAGTTACAGACCTACACACCTACTGTACAGAGGTCAGTTACAGACCACACCTACTGTACAGAGGTCAGTTACAGACCCACACACCTACTGTACAGAGGTCAGTTACAGACCTACACACCTACTGTACAGAGGTCAGTTACAGACCTACACACCTACTGTACAGAGGTCAGTTACAGACCCACACCTACACACCTACTGTACAGAGGTCAGTTACAGACCTACACACCTACTGTACAGAGGTCAGTTACAGACCTACACACCTACTGTACAGAGGTCAGTTACAGACCTACACACCTACTGTACAGAGGTCAGTTACAGACCCACACACCTACTGTACAGAGTTACAGTACTGTACAGTCAGTTACAGACCCACACACCTACTGTACAGAGGTCAGTTACAGACCTACACACCTACAGAGGTCAGTTACAGAGAGGTCAGTTACAGACCCACACACCTACTGTACAGAGGTCAGTTACAGACCTACACACCTACTGTACAGAGGTCAGTTACAGACCTACACACCTACTGTACAGAGGTCAGTTACAGACCTACACACCTACTGTACAGAGGTCAGTTACAGACCTACACACCTACTGTACAGAGGTCAGTTACAGACCTACACACCTACTGTACAGAGGTCAGTTACAGACCCACACACCTACTGTACAGAGGTCAGTTACAGACCCACACACCTACTGTACAGAGGTCAGTTACACACCTACACACCTACTGTACAGAGGTCAGTTACAGACCAGACCCACACACCTACTGTACAGAGGTCAGTTACAGACCTACACACCTACTGTACAGAGGTCAGTTACAGACCCACACACCTACTGTACAGAGGTCAGTTACAGACCACACACCTACTGTACAGAGGTCAGTTACAGACCCACACACCTACTGTACAGAGGTCAGTTACAGACCTACACACCTACTGTACAGAGGTCAGTTACAGACCTACACACCTACTGTACAGAGGTCAGTTACACACACACCTACTGTACAGAGGTCAGTTACAGACCTACACACCTACTGTACAGAGGTCAGTTACAGACCTACACACCTACTGTACAGAGGTCAGTTACAGACCCACACACCTACTGTACAGAGGTCAGTTACAGACCTACACACCTACTGTACAGAGGTCAGTTACAGACCTACACACCTACTGTACAGAGGTCAGTTACAGACCTACACACCTACTGTACAGAGGTCAGTTACAGACCTACACACCTACTGTACAGAGGTCAGTTACAGACCTACACACCTACTGTACAGAGGTCAGTTACAGACCTACACACCTACTGTACAGAGGTCAGTTACAGACCTACACACCTACTGTACAGAGGTCAGTTACAGTACAGAGGTCAGTTACACCTACACACCTACTGTACAGAGGTCAGTTACAGACCTACACACCTACTGTACAGAGGTCAGTTACAGACCTACACACCTACTGTACAGAGGTCAGTTACAGACCTACACACCTACTGTACAGAGGTCAGTTACAGACCTACACACCTACTGTACAGAGGTCAGTTACAGACCTACACACCTACTGTACAGAGGTCAGTTACAGACCTACACACCTACTGTACAGAGGTCAGTTACAGACCCACACACCTACTGTACAGAGGTCAGTTACAGACCCACACACCTACTGTACAGAGGTCAGTTACAGACCCACACACCTACTGTACAGAGGTCAGTTACAGACCTACACACCTACTGTACAGAGGTCAGTTACAGACCTACACACCTACTGTACAGAGGTCAGTTACAGACCTACACACCTACTGTACAGAGGTCAGTTACAGACCTACACACCTACTGTACAGAGGTCAGTTACAGACCTACACACCTACTGTACAGAGGTCAGTTACAGACCTACACACCTACTGTACAGAGGTCAGTTACAGACCTACACACCTACTGTACAGAGGTCAGTTACAGACCTACACACCTACTGTACAGAGGTCAGTTACAGACCTACACACAGACCCACACACCTACTGTACAGAGGTCAGTTACAGACCTACACACCTACTGTACAGAGGTCAGTTACAGACCCACACACCTACTGTACAGAGGTCAGTTACAGACCCACACACCTACTGTACAGAGGTCAGTTACAGACCTACACACCTACTGTACAGAGGTCAGTTACAGACCTACACACCTACTGTACAGAGGTCAGTTACAGACCCACACACCTACTGTACAGAGGTCAGTTACAGACCTACACACCTACTGTACAGAGGTCAGTTACAGACCTACACACCTACTGTACAGAGGTCAGTTACAGACCCACACACCTACTGTACAGAGGTCAGTTACACACCTACACACCTACTGTACAGAGGTCAGTTACAGACCCACACACCTACTGTACACCTACTGTACAGAGGTCAGTTACAGACCTACACACCTACTGTACACACACCTACTACTGTACAGAGGTCAGTTACAGACCCACACACCTACTGTACAGAGGTCAGTTACAGACCCACACACCTACTGTACAGAGGTCAGTTACAGACCTACACACCCACCTACTGTACAGAGGTCAGTTACACACCTACACACCTACTGTACAGAGGTCAGTTACAGACCCACACACCTACTGTACAGAGGTCAGTTACAGACCTACACACCTACTGTACAGAGGTCAGTTACAGACCTACACACCTACTGTACAGAGGTCAGTTACAAACCTACACACCTACTGTACAGAGGTCAGTTACAGACCTACACACCTACTGTACAGAGGTCAGTTACAGACCCACACATCTACTGTACAGAGGTCAGTTACAGACCTACACACCTACTGTACAGAGGTCATTTACACACCTACACACCTACTGTACAGAGGTCAGTTACAGACCTACACACCTACTGTACAGAGGTCAGTTACAGACCTACACACCTACTGTACAGAGGTCAGTTACAGACCCACACACCTACTGTACAGAGGTCAGTTACAGACCCACACACCTACTGTACAGAGGTCAGTTACAGACCCACACACCTACTGTACAGAGGTCAGTTACACACCTACACACCTACTGTACAGAGGTCAGTTACAGACCGACACACCTACTGTACAGAGGTCAGTTACACACCTACACACCTACTGTACAGAGGTCAGTTACAGACCTACACACCTACTGTACAGAGGTCAGTTACAGACCTACACACCTACTGTACAGAGGTCAGTTACAGACCTACACACCTACTGTACAGAGGTCAGTTACAGACCTACACACCTACTGTACAGAGGTCAGTTACACACCTACACACCTACTGTACAGAGGTCAGTTACAGACCTACAAACCTACTGTACAGAGGTCAGTTACAGACCTACACACCTACTGTACAGAGGTCAGTTACAGACCTACACACCTACTGTACAGAGGTCAGTTACAAACCTACACACCTACTGTACAGAGGTCAGTTACAGACCCACACACCTACTGTACAGAGGTCAGTTACAGACCTACACACCTACTGTACAGAGGTCAGTTACACACCTACACACCTACTGTACAGAGGTCAGTTACAGACCCACACACCTACTGTACAGAGGTCAGTTACAGACCTACACACCTACTGTACAGAGGGCAGTTACAGACCTACACACCCACACACCTACTGTACAGAGGTCAGTTACAGACCTACACACCTACTGTACAGAGGTCAGTTACACACCTACACACCTACTGTACAGAGGTCAGTTACAGACCTACACACCTACTGTACAGAGGTCAGTTACAGACCTACTGTACAGAGGGCAGTTACAGACCTACACACCCACACACCTACTGTACAGAGGTCAGTTACACACCTACTGTACAGAGGTCAGTTACACACCTACACACCTACTGTACAGAGGTCAGTTACAGACCTACACACCTACTGTACAGAGGTCAGTTACAGACCTACACACCTACTGTACAGAGGCAGTTACAGACCTACACACCCACACAGAGGTCCAGACCCACACACCTACTGTACAGAGGTCAGTTACACACCTACACACCTACTGTACAGAGGTCAGTTACAGACCTACACACCTACTGTACAGAGGTCAGTTACAGACCTACACACCTACTGTACAGAGGTCAGTTACCCTACACACACACCCTACTGTACAGAGGTCAGTTACACCAGACCTACACACCTACTGTACAGAGGTCAGTTACACACCAGTTACACACCTACTGTACAGAGGTCAGTTACAGACCTACACACCTACTGTACAGAGGTCAGTTACAGACCTACACACCTACTGTACAGAGGTCAGTTACAGACAGACCCACACACCTACTGTACAGAGGTCAGTTACAGACCTACACACCACCTACTGTACAGAGGTCAGTTACAGACCTACACACCTACTGTACAGAGGTCAGTTACAGACCCACACACCTACTGTACAGAGGTCAGTTACAGACCCACACACCTACTGTACAGAGGTCATTTACACACCTACTGTACAGAGGTCAGTTACAGACCTACACACCTACTGTACAGAGGTCAGTTACAGACCTACACACCTACTGTACAGAGGTCAGTTACAGACCCACACACCTACTGTACAGAGGTCAGTTACAGACCCACACACCTACTGTACAGAGGTCAGTTACAGACCCACACACCTACTGTACAGAGGTCAGTTACAGACCCACACACCTACTGTACAGAGGTCAGTTACAGACCTACACACCTACTGTACAGAGGTCAGTTACAGACCTACACACCTACTGTACAGAGGTCAGTTACAGACCTACACACCTACTGTACAGAGGTCAGTTACAGACCTACACACCTACTGTACAGAGGTCAGTTACAGACCTACACACCTACTGTACAGAGGTCAGTTACAGACCTACACACCTACTGTACAGAGGTCAGTTACACACCTACACACCTACTGTACAGAGGTCAGTTACAGACCTACAAACCTACTGTACAGAGGTCAGTTACAGACCTACACACCTACTGTACAGAGGTCAGTTACAGACCTACACACCTACTGTACAGAGGTCAGTTACAAACCTACACACCTACTGTACAGAGGTCAGTTACAGACCCACACACCTACTGTACAGAGGTCAGTTACAGACCTACACACCTACTGTACAGAGGTCAGTTACACACCTACACACCTACTGTACAGAGGTCAGTTACAGACCCACACACCTACTGTACAGAGGTCAGTTACAGACCTACACACCTACTGTACAGAGGGCAGTTACAGACCTACACACCCACACACCTACTGTACAGAGGTCAGTTACACACCTACACACCTACTGTACAGAGGTCAGTTACACACCTGCACACCTACTGTACAGAGGTCAGTTACAGACCTACACACCTACTGTACAGAGGTCAGTTACAGACCTACACACCTACTGTACAGAGGTCAGTTACAGACCCACACACCTACTGTACAGAGGTCAGTTACAGACCCACACACCTACTGTACAGAGGTCAGTTACAGACCTACACACCTACTGTACAGAGGTCAGTTACACACCTACACACCTACTGTACAGAGGTCAGTTACAGACCCACACACCTACTGTACAGAGGTCAGTTACAGACCTACACACCTACTGTACAGAGGGCAGTTACAGACCTACACACCCACACACCTACTGTACAGAGGTCAGTTACACACCTACACACCTACTGTACAGAGGTCAGTTACAGACCTACACACCTACTGTACAGAGGGCAGTTACAGACCTACACACCCACACACCTACTGTACAGAGGTCAGTTACACACCTACACACCTACTGTACAGAGGTCAGTTACAGACCCACACACCTACTGTACAGAGGTCAGTTACAGACCTACACACCTACTGTACAGAGGTCAGTTACAGACCTACACACCTACTGTACAGAGGTCAGTTACAGACCTACACACCTACTGTACAGAGGTCAGTTACAGACAGGGTACAGGAGACTGCCAGAAGGACTGAGTCAAGGTTCCCCTTGTTAAGTCACTAGAAGAGAATAGTTTCCTGTGGAGTCATGTACCTTAGTACAGGTGCTAAACACGCCCCTGTGTTCTCCTCCCCCTCAGAGAAGCACCAGTTCCAGTTACGAGCGCACATGTACCAGGCCAGAGGTCTGATAGCTGCAGACTCCACAGGACTGTCAGATCCCTTCGCCAGGGTCACCTTCCTGACCAACAGCCAAAACACTGCAGTAAGAACCTTCATGTGCATCACACCACATATGCTATAACCACGTCCATGCTAACACCACATCTATGCAACAACCACATCTATGCTAACACCATGTCCATGCTAACACCATGTCCATGCTAACACCATGTCCATGCTCATATCTATGTCCCATGTCCATGCTAACACCACATCTATGCCACCATCCATGTCCATGCTAACACCACATCTATGCTAACACCATGTCCATGCTAACACCACATCTATGCTAACACCATGTCCATGCTAACACCACATCTCACCATGTCCATGCACCACATAACCATGCTAACACCATGTCCATGCTAACACCATGTCCATGCTAACACCATGTCCATGCTAACACCACATCTATGCTAACAC